>JACCGJ010011681.1:0-15721 GCA_013407085.1 Atriophallophorus winterbourni | reverse complement strand
TGATACTTCCAAACGAATGAGAAGATAACGCCTGATAGAAAGGCTTTAATCAACTATAGATTTTGGCATATAGACTGTAACGAGAAAAGAGAACTGTTAACGGAGTAAAGCAGTACAATATGTTTAATATACGTGTGTGTTTATAAAGAAGGAAAGGTATGGAAAATAATACGACATTCTTCCCGGCGGGAAAGAAATGTATGTTATAATAAGTCACGCCTCCCGATTTCGGAGACAGTAAGGTCTGACTCTTTGTTGCTGTGTAATGAGTTGTTCGGTATTATTCTTTTCGATAGGAGTATTTGAAGGTGTGTCACAATCAAGAGTTTCGGGGGGTGAGTCCACTGGTTCGGAGCCAGTTGCTTGCAGTGATTGATCTACTGGGGCTAATCTTCGCAATGAGACGGTTTCCTCACGACCATCATGATAACGTACGTGCGCGTACTGGGGATTGCACTCCAACAGTTCGCCTTTCTCTACGAGCGGATCAAACTTGGAATTACGAACATTCTTCTGAATGAGTATCGGTCCGGGTACCAATAACCAATTCGGAAGACTAGTACCGGCAGGCGATCTGCGATTGTGCAGAAACATACGTTCGTGTGGAGTGGCATTAGTAGCGGTGCATAGAAGTGACCGTACCGCGTGAAGCGCATCCGGGAGCACCTGTTCCCACTGCTCTGTACTAAGCCCTCGGTTTCGCAAACTGAGAGAGATTGTTTTCCACAGTGTACCGTTCAAACGCTCTACCTGTCCATTTCTTTGAGGATTATATGAAGTAGTTCTACTGGTGGCAATTTCTCGAGAGTGGAGGAAAGCTTTAACATCAGCAGACATGAAAGAAGGTCCTCGGTCAGAGTGGATATAGGATGGCATACCAAAAATTGAAAATAGTTCGATAAAACGGGAAATAATTGTGGAACTGGTCATATCTGCACAGGGGAACGCAAAAGGGAAACGTGAAAATTCATCGATTACGGTCAGTAAATAGTGATTGCGTGTGGAAGATGGAATAGGTCCTTTAAAATCGACGCTAAGGCGCTCGAACGGTTTGGTTGCTTTAATCAGAGGGTCATTAGAGGGATAGTAGAACTTTGGTTTCAACTGTGAGCAAACGGTACATTGTTGAATGACAGTTTTTACATTATCCACGGAGAAAGGTAGATTTTTTGATTTCACAAAATGGAACAAGCGAGTGATGCCAGGATGGCAGAGTGAGTCATGAATGCTTTTCAAATGTGTGAGAGATTGAATGCTTGAACAAAAACCTCGAGATAACGCATCCGCTACCGTGTTGCTTGGACCAGGACGATAGACCACGTCATATGAGAACTGGGAAAGCTCTATGCGCCAACGTTGGATTTTATCGTTTTTAATTTTGCTTGCAGCTTTGGAATCATACATGTAGGCGACAGAACGCTGGTCTGTGATCAACTTGAAATGACATCCGATGAGATAATGCCGCCACTTCCGGATGGCTTCGACGATTGCACATGCTTCTTTCTCTACCGCTGAGTGATTGCGTTCACAATGAGATAGAGTTCGAGAGAAAAAGGCTACCGGGCGGCCGCTTTGGTTAAGGGTTGCGGAAATGGCTATGTCTGAGGCGTCGGTTTCAACGACGAGAGGGACATTACGATCGATAGAAAACAGAGATGCTTGAACCAATTCAGATTTTAATGTGTTGTATGCCTCCATAGCCTTGCCTGACAGGGGGAATGTTTGATTGTGAGTCAGATGATGGATTTTGTCGGAAAACTTTGAAAACCACTGGGAATAATATGAAAACATGCCGACAACCCTTTGTTGGGCTTTCGAATCGGTTGGAGGTGGAAGCTTCAGCAGCGCTTCGAAGCGTTCTGGATCCGGTTTTACTGTTCCTGCTGACACTTCGTATCCAAGTAATTTGATTTGTTCGACACCATAAACGCACTTGTCACGATTCAAAGTTAAACCATACTTTTCCACCACCTGCATAAACTTGCTCAAATTAATATCATGTTCTTTCTTATCCGCTCCGCAAATTGTGATGTCATCAATGTAAACGTATGTGCCTTGAAGTGATTCAGTACGAATAAGTTCATCCATAACCCGTTGAAAACAGGCGACCCCATTCGTAACACCGAATGGTATGCGTTTGTAATGATACAGGTTGCCACATGCTTCAAACGCGGTGTATTCACGTTCATTGTCTTTTATAGGGATCTGATGATAAGCACTTTGAAGATCCACTGTGCTGAAGACACGGTAATGAGAGATTTTATCAATTAAATCATCAATGCGAGGCAAAGGATAGGCATCCAAGTATGTGAAGCGATTTATGGTTTGGCTGTAATCAACAACCATGCGTTTTTTATGGCGTTCGTTAGTTGTGATCAAAACCTGTGCTCGCCAGGGTGACTGAGATGGTTCAATTATGCCATCTTTCAGCAACTTGTTAACTTCAGTCTGGATGAATAGTTCGTCACTGTGACTATGTCGCCTCGATTTAGTGGATATTGGCCGACATGATGGGTCGAGATGAACAAAAAGTGGAATCGGTGGTAGAGTGGCAACAGAGAGGCCACACAAGGAAAAAGGGGGTTGAATCCCCTCGAAAGGAATTTCTACCATCTGATGCCGTTGAAGGAAGTCATGACCTAATAATACGTCAGCACAAAGGTCAGGAAGAATAGATAGTTTAACATTATCATAAGAATTGTTTTTATGGATAATGGAAACGAAACAGTGGCCTTTGGTACTACTTGTCATTGATGTAGAAGCCAGAACGATTTGATTTTTAGACTCTAGTACCGGCCATTTGTGTTCACGTATAATTTCTTCAGAGACATAACTTTCAGAACTTCCGGTGTCAACAAGGGCATGGAGCGTTATACCATTGACACGGATTTTAGTAATTGCTTTCTTTAAACTGGTTGGCACGGCAGCTGTGGCAATGGCTGATGCAAGAAATGCGCAGGCAGGAGCATTATGTTTGACAAAGTTTGTAGAACGACAAACCTTGATGAAATGTCCCTTCTTGCCACATGATTTACAAACGGCTTCTCTAGCAGGGCATTTGTGACGTGGATGTCGATCATATCCACAGAAAAAACAATTACCTGGAAGCCTTGGGTGAGCAGTTGCCAAGGTTGTATCCGACTTAGAGGTATCGAGGTCTATGGTTTCCTTGGGAGATGCTTTGCAAGTAATGGCAGGAGCTGACGATGCATATGAATTAGACTGTCGCTGAGCCAAGTCCAACGACTTTGCTTGATCGAAAGCTGTCTGTAGATCGAGACATTTATGTTCCAGCAAACGTTGCCTGATAGGATTTGATAGCAATCCAGAAATAAACGCATCACGTGTTGCATCATTTTGGTTTTCAGTTGCGCTCACGGATTTGAAATTACAGTCTTTAGCGAATGTGTGCAATCTTTGAACAAACTGGTCGAGGTTTTCGGTTTGTGCTTGTTTGCAGGTCGCCAAAACATGTCGTGCGAACACTTCGTTTTTTGGTTGCACGTATAGGGACTGAAGAGTGGCTACGGCCGATTCATATGTTGTGCATTGAGATATAAGTTTGTACACAGAAGGCGACAGAAAATGAATCAAAGTTTTGAGTTTGTCTGGTTTGTGCGATTCTATGATTTCAAGAAAATTGCTGAATGTGTAAAACCAATGCTCCCAGGAGTCGGCAGCGTTTGAAGCGTTCGGATCGGCGTCCAAGCGATCAGGTCTGAGTAAACGATCCATTTATAGTTGATTAAATTGTAACGAGATAGAGTGAATGATACTTCCAAACGATTGAGAAGATAACGCCTGATAGAAAGGCTTTAATCAACTATAGATTTGGGCATATAGACTGTAACGAGAAAAGAGAACTGTTAACGGATTAAAGCAGTACAATATGTTTAATATACGTGTGTGTTTATAAAGAAGGAAAGGTATGGAAAATAATACGACAATAGGGTTCTAGCCCTAAGCCAACCCTCCTCCTCTTTCTCAACGGGTTTGGGACCGTCCTTGGCGAAAAAAGCAATCTGACAGGCTCTGAAACTGAACATCTATACTGATATACTTCTGTCATCCGCATCATCATCAGGTAGCATTGTGATATTAAAGCACAAGCCTGAGGCAACGTGCCGCACAGTCAGAGACTGCACGTGGGCTGAGATACTGTCAGGTTGCCCAGGCCTAGAGACAGATATGAGGGGGGGAAATAGAAATGGTATGAGACTCCAGCGTGTTTCAGCATGAAGCTCATTACCGTGGCCAATCAATTTAGCACGATGTTAGCCGCATAGCACATAAATGCTGCACGATTGCACATCCATGTACCTCCAAACTGGCATTGATGACAATACGCTGGAATTAGTTGAAGCAGTGCGTCAAATTCGTTTTTTTTTCGTTTATTCAATCGCTTGATATGGAAAAGCTCCATAATGAAATTTTATCCATCTGAATAAGCATACATCTGTCATGCCCTGTTGTTTGTCTCTGCAGCATATTGCTTTGATGAACATCATTCATCTCTGTTGTATTGGTTACTAACGTCCTGTCAGGGACAGAGTTCATCTGACTGTCCTGATTTAAGTGTCTCTGACGGTGCTCGAATAACCACCAAATACAGCTCAACGAAACATGGAAGTAAACAAAATGTAGCACCACGTAAAGGTCCGATCTCTTGTTTGCCAGATGAAGCATAGATCGGCATCCAAACAACTTACTAAGGATGAACCAATTCTTGTCTGTATGACCCTGTGACGTGCTCACGCTGTGCTCGAAATTTACACTCATTTGTATCTCATGAACAATCTTGCTGCACTTCTGTGTCGCGACGCTAACACCATGCTAAATTGACTTGCCACCGATAGTGAGCTGCATCCGAATACACGTTTGAGTCGTCTCACTACCATTGATATTTTCGTTTCCCATATTTGCCTAGGCCCGGGCAACCTGGCAGTGCAGTCTTTGAATGCGCGGCACTTTGCCTAGATCAGACTTGTGATTTCATGCATACATACATACATACACTACCACCAGCTAAACTTTCTCAGTCTTTGAACTTTAAGTTTCGTGAGATCCTATATTTATCGGCATGAGAAACGAAAAGCATTTGTGAGGCAAGTTTTTTGTCGGAATTCATGTAATTGAAGATTAAATAATGAAACTGATAATTAATGCAATATTGCATGCAATTTAAAGAATAGATGTAGTTAAATTGATACGTCATTTGTTGGCGTTTACGCAAATTGCCGGTATGTGCCTCACTATTTTAAACAGTATTATGTGTGAAATCAAAAGCCTAGAACTCGGCAAAGTTCAGCACCGTCAGAGACTGTGTATAGGCAAAGATACACTCATGTTGCCAAGTCCTCGAAAGAGAATATGGCTGTGACACACCGCATTCATCCTAGTGTCGGAGACAAATCACTTTAACATGGATGTGTAATCGTGTAGCTGTCGACGTGTTAAACTGATTTGCCGCCGGTAGTGAGCTGCATGCAGAAACACGCTGGAGTCTCGTTGCCTCTTCTATTTGCATTTTCATCACATTAGACCGGCCAACCTGACAGTATTTTAGCCCACGTGCAGTCTATGGCATAGCTTTACCTAAATAGTTATTACACAGTTGCACATCCGTGAAACAGAATAGATTGGAGTGTGCAATGCGGGTTGGAAAAGGAAACTTGTCCGTCCATGTTCACGATAGATCACTGTGAAATGGAACGCCCACTCACATCGTATGGGTGCCTTAACATCCTTAGACTTCGAGAGATTTCTGATCAAGGTTGGTTAAGCGGACTGTATTTAGACTTGCGTGTAGTCTCCCAATCTGTAGGAGGGACAAGATCAGCTACTGATAAGTCAAGTAAAACCACAAACAAGCAAACCTTCACTCGAGTATGAGGATTCCAACACCACGGACGACCGTGTGGCGGTACGAGCTTTCTTTTGTTTGGATTTGGCGCTGCTCTTGCACTTGGCCTTGTTCCTCGCGTTCAATTCAGCAATCGAGGCTCTGAACGAGTCCAACGCAGCCTCGACCTTGATGCGCCGTTGAGCATCCAAAATCCCGTCGGTCAATGCATCCATTTGTTTCTCATCCACCCCGAGGAACAACTGGACCGAGGCGAACGCCTGAAAACTAGCCTCACGGCATGCGGATTCGCGGTGTTGCGAAATCCGGCCAAGGATGGGCAACAGCGGTTTCATGTAACGAACACGTTGCGTCTGGCTGATGGGATCTTTCAGGCAGGATTCGGGACTGTATGGAATCAAGCATTGGGCCAACAAATCGGCGGCTCCTGCTTGAACACTCGGGGTGGTGGTTTCTAGTCCAGTTTGAAGCACCGTGATAGCAGACTCTAAAGACATCTACAAAGGGAGTGAGATAGCGAATGGTTAAAAGTTTCGATAGGGTGCATGGTATGATGTTATGATAGGACGAGCCTGATCCCAGCAAAGTGCCGCACAGTCAGAGACTGCATGTGGGCTAAGATATTGTCAGGTTGCCCAGGCCTAGAGAGATATGAGGAAGAAAAAAGAACAGGAAACGGTAGTGCGACTCCAGCCTGTTTCAGCGTGCAGCTCACTACCTCTGGCCAATCAATTTAGCACGCTGTTAGCAGCACAGCACAAAGCGTGTTGTGGGATTTGATTACCTCAGCAGCTGGCTAGGGCTCGTATGGCAGCTGCATATCTTTGCCTGCACGGATGTGAAATCGTACAGTACTGTTGTGCTGTGAGCTGCTGGTATTTCTGATTTCATTCTCACATCTCTTAAGGTTTGAGCAGCCGGATATTATCTTAGACCACGTTCAGTCTCTGGTTGTGCTGCAATTTGCCTTGTGATGTCATACATACATACACGAATATCTCTGGTAAGATTTGTACAGCCTATAGGGTGTTCCTAACTGAAAATTCATTTTTCCGACTATTTTTGGTATCCACGTCTGCACCCGTGAATGTTGTCAGATTAAGTTAAGTTCATTTTCCTAGAGGTTTAACCATAGCATCGTAGGTACACAGATGCAGGACAGCTTTGGCGCAAATTGCGAGCGTAAACCAAGTTTAACGGTATGATTGAGAGCGTGACAGTCACGGGAATAGGACGCGTTAACGATCTTGTACCACAGAGCGATGAAACCGCAACTGTACATTGATAATCAAAGTTTGAGCTAGCAAGCCACTGTTAGCTGAGGTTCGCACGACGAACACGTTTAATCACATGTGTACACACACGCATGTAGAGATGGGTTGAACCCTCGAACTTTAAATGAAAATTCCTGTAACGTGTTGAAAAAGGTGTAGACATGTGATTGAACAAATTGGTCGCGCCAGCTTTATCCAACAACTTTTTTATCATTCTTCCAATGTTTCGAAGCACACCGATGCTGTACGTACTGTCCCTAACTGATGAGTGCAAACATCGCGAAACCGGTTTTGGGGAGTTGGTGATGTGAGATGCATGCAAATACGGATTTTTGTTCGAAGCCATGGGTTTAACAACATCCGCATGCTTGTACATATGTACAATTGTGCGACTATCTCCTCCTGGAGAATGAGTCGGCTTCAATGAAGAGTCTTGGGAATTTGGGTACAAAACGGCGTCCCCAGCACCACTCGGCGTTTATTCGAGACAGCTTCTCTAGCCTTTGCACAGCCACGTGCGACATGCAGGGGAGCAGGGAGTTTCCAGAAAGAGGTGGTGTGCACCAACTAATAGTCTAAGAGACTCTGCTGCAGATTTTTCCTCATGGTTTTCTACTGAAGCCGTTCCTGCGATCGGGTAACCCCCAAGGCAGCGAAGGTTTTTCTTCCCTTAGGTGAAATGCCCTCCCAGACTAACGAGCTTCATCTGCCCAAAGCAAACTGGTTTTCAGCCGCCAGTCACTCGCCCTTGCCCCTTCTCCTATTGGCAGAAGCAGTTCCGCCGTGCTCGGGGAGCCACTCGTGCAGGTCAGAAGCTGGACTTGTTTGTCAGAGGCTATTTGTACCCAGTCAGTTCCTTACATAATAAACATGCCCGGTTTCATTGCGAGTTCAAGAGAGTCGAATGTGAGCAAGTCGTAGGGACTAAGCAGAGGGCTTTGAATTCAACGTCGGGTGGTCATACATCTTGATATCGATATTGTGCGGTAATTTCTCGAATGTCTGATTACAATAATTAAGTGATCACGTTACTAAAAGTACGATGATAGAACCAGCCCAGAACAGATTATGCACCAAGTTATGCGACAGAATGTGGAAAAGGAACAGTGATACACGAATCTAAACACAAAACGCGTGTGAACAACAACGGTATGGCCCAAACGGGCAAAAGTGAAGCAAAAACGAAGTGGGACCACTACCGTTTCCATCACTGCCTTGGATGCCGAACGCAGAGCTTGGACGACGTTGCTTTGAGTTTCCTTGAACTTGGTCAGCAACACACGGAGACTGCGGTCAGCGTATGGAGAAAAGTCACTTAGAAGGTGAGCAGCCAGTTGTTGTAGAACATTCGCAGCTTTGGTAACCAAGGCACGATGCTTGTCCGATGCGATAACCTTTAGCAAAAGAAGAGAGGCGGAAGTTGTACAGCAAATTAAACATTTGGGTGTGTGTAGTCATAAAGCGGTGGAGAGTATGTGTGATATCACAAGCCTTTGGTTTGTGCGAGTATCTCCTCCTGGAGGATGAGTTGGATTCAATGAGGATTCTTGCGAATTTGGTTACAAACCGACGTCCCCAGTACCACTCGGCGTTTGTTCGAGTCAGCTTCTCAAGCCTTTGCACAACCAAGTGCGACCTGCAAACTGGTTTTCAGGCGCCAGTCACTCGCCCTCTTCCCTTCTCCTGATAGTAGAAGCAGTTCCGCATGACTATGGAAGCCACTCGTGCAGGCCAGAAGCTGGATTTGGTTGTCAGAGGCTATTTGAGACGCGTTCCATATGGGAGCATTTTATAAACAGTGGGAGCTTATCCCCACTGCCACCCCCGGCTATCACAACCTTTGGAGCATCACAAGCCTGCAACCAGGCAAAGTGCTGCACAGTCACAGACCGTACGTAGGTTGAGATAGACGCAGACAACGACAGTGAGACTTTTGTGACTTCTTACACACACCTCAACGTCGTTTATTTGCCACCGGTAGTGAGCTGCATGTGGAAACACAATAGAGTCTCAATGCGATTCCTATTTTCATTCCTTACGTATGTCTATGCCATCTGGCAGTATGCTAGCGCTGATTGTGACTGTGCGACAATGCCTGGATCAAGCTGGTCTTTTCCATAGATCAATGTTGTCGCTGTCATCTGCGCAGATAGCAGGAAGAGTACTGTGGGTTATCGTTTATGGTTTATTACCTAGACAATCATTGCAACGCCGTAACAGTCCCATCAACTTCAGCAGTTATTCTGTACTATAAATGCCACGCTGTATCAGAATGGATTATCACCGAGAATGAGTTGTAACCTATTACATATGGCAGACTTGGTGTCGGTGATGCATTCGTAATTGTCGACATGGGCCAACGTATCGCCCATCAGACTGCGCAGCTTTCTGGATGGTTGACACATCTATTAACAAAGCAGGCATGAGAAAATTGGTGGATGAAACGATTCCGGATATGTTGCTAGATAAATGTGAAACTTTGCAATCGCTTGCATGGATGACCACGAACACATGCGAATTGAGTACGTCAGGGAACGGGTTTCAGCAAAAAAACCGAGTTCCAAAACTGTTCTTACAGTTTGTGGATAAGGCTCTGTGTGGTTCACAACATAGTTGAGGCCTCAAGTAACATAGTTACTGCGATTTTAAGCCCATGATCAAGCGTTTCAACAGCCATCGTCTCTTTGCTAGATCAGATCTTTCACTCAAATTCCGCGAACTGATCGACAAGCTTTTACTGTATAACCATTTTTCAGGCTCCATTTGCAAAAGACGTTCCATTTCCATTTCCTGTTCCTTTTTCTTCTTCATATCTGTCTAGGCGTGGGCAACCTGACAGTATCTTACCCCACGTGCAGTCTCTGGCTGTACGGCACTTTGCCTGGATCAGGCTTGTGCTCTCATTCATTTGCAAAAAACGTACGCAGTTGTAGTTCGTTGTAGATCTAGTCTCCTAAAATAGTTCCAAAATGACCCTTCTGAGAGCATGGCGAACGTGCAAATAAACACAATACGTTCACAAGTCAATAATACCAATAGTGGTTTACCGCAACGTTATGTACTTGAGTCACTTCTTTGCATCGTTTATAATAACCAAAAATTCTGCAGGGGAAGGTGGTTCTCGTTGCTAACAATATTAAGATTTGGACGTGGATAGAATCCACTCCGGAGATGTTTACAGCTGCGAAGCGAAATGGACGTACTACATGAATAGTTAGTGAGGAATCCATTCAACTTTAAAACATGTAAGGAGCTGAAAACCAGCAAGTCTCTTCAATAGACATATCAATTTGAATTGGCAAATTTGAGCTGAACCAAGTCAGGAAACCATCCTGGAGTTCAAGTATGCGGTTGTCTAAAAGAGAATATGCATTACGAGGTCGTTTACCAGCGACCTTCCAGATTTCCGGAATTTCTAAACCTGGTGGGACTTTGCCAACAACGAAGAAACCTTAAAAAAGCTTGTACGGATGTGCGGTACTTTTGTGCTGTGCTGCTAACATCGTGCTAAATTGTCATCGGTAGTGAGCTGCATGCTGAAATACCTTGGACTCTCATGGCCATTACTAATTTTATTGTCACATCGGTTTAGGCTTGGGTACCCAGACAGTATCTTAAACCTCGTTCAGTCAGTTGCTTGTGATTTCATTCTTTATACTTTGAAAAACGTAACGCAAACTTGGACGCCGTGGTTTGAATAGAACATTTCACTGCTCTGATATAATACACCATCGTGCATTAAAACTCGTCAGTGGTTTCTAACAACCAAAGCTCAAGTAACGATTGCAACGGTTGAGTGTCCCCACCCCGCCTCGGAGATTGATTGGCCACGCTGAAACACGCTGGAGTCTCATTGCCATCTTTATTCTCTATTTCTTATATCTGTCTAGGTCTGGGCAACCTGACAGTAATATCGCCCACGTGCAGTCTATGAGTGTGCGGCACTTTGCCTGGATCAGGCTTGTGCTTTCATACCATACACACACACAATCAAATATACTCACTCTCAACATTACAAAACTTCCCATGACATCCCTGACACAACGACACCGTGCTAAATCTATTGGATATTGAGTGAGCTGTATACTGAACACGCTGGAGTCTCACTACCATTTCAACTTGTATTTGCTCTCTGATATCTGTCTAGACCTGAGCAACCTGACGAGCAGTCTATGACTGTGCGGCACTTTGTCTGCATCAGGCTTGTATTTTCATACATACATAGCGCTGACACTTTTATTTTGTATGTGCCTGCTTCCACAGGAATGCGCTCCCGAAGCTCTTGTTACCGCTCACAATGTCAAGACATTCATTCGATAATTGGATAAACTAGTAGTCAAACGAGTTGACTACAACTGTTTATTAACTCACGCAACATTACGAGATAATATTGACGTTTATTATGATTTATCTCTTCTTTCATGAACTAACATGGTGAACAAAAAACGTTGTGTAGAAATTCACATCCATAAAACAAAATAACAAATGACAAGTGGCCCACAGTTCCGCAATAAATATAAAATTAGCTGGTAAAGCTTTACATTCACATCATTCCAACATATACCACACTAGCGAATAGATGACAGTTTGATCGTGATAATTAACATGTCCTGTTGCTTTCAGCCGTAACACAGAAGCGGTATTTAAAAACACATTAAACTGGACATGATAAGGCAACACGCACTTGCAAAAGTCCCTTCAAAACAAGGCCACACGTGCTGGCGTTCAAGTGTGGTGAATTGACGTGTTTTGCAATTTGATCAAGAGCATCGCCACGTTCTTTCCATTGATTAGACTCCTGAGCAATGAAAATTGTATAAATGTGGATGAAGGAAAACAAAAAGTGTTTAGACAAACGTGCAACTATTTGACACAGAAGTACCTAAGATACTGGTGGTGAATACTGGCACATCAGAAAAGCTATAATTCATATGAAATATATAAATGAACAATTCAAGTCAGATTAAAACTTAGTTATAGATTAACGCCGTCATGCATTTTAAGCGGTGCAGCAAAAACTATATGGTTCTTGGGTAGAGCCTCGTTGTATGTCACTGTGAGCTTACGTGGGAAAGGTTCTTTTTAAATCGAGATTGGGATATAGTAAATCCCCCGGACTAAAGTCAGTAGTTCGGATTTAAATCTACTTGTCGAGCGTCGGTAAATAGGAGATTTGAAAACTGAACCAGGCCTTTTCCTTGATGAATAGATTTGTCATCCATCACTGTGCAAATAACACAGGTGGTAAAGAGCGGCATGCGAATACACGCTGGTGCCTCACTGCCATTTCTATTCTATTTTTATTTCTCATACTCGTTTAGGATTGGGCAACCTGACACTACCGTAGCCCATATGCAGTCTATGACTGTGCGGCATTTTGACTGCACGTGGGTTAAGATACTGCCGGGTTTCCTAGGCCTAGACAGATATGAGGAAGAAGAAAGAACATACATACATACATAAACAGCTTTACAAATATGTATTTTCGGCTTCGAGATAAGAAACATATCTAATAGCAGAGTGGCTTATTCAAAGCGTTCGGTCGATCGATTCAGATTCTAGACACGAAGCAGTCACATAATGTTTGGTTATGCCAATGCAATAATGGCTGAGTACTCAACTAGGATTATAATTCAAACACTGATAAAAGAGTTGCGAACCTTAATTTTGCGGTTTCCACCTCCTATCGAAAGATCAACACTGCTCAATTAGCCGTGACGAAGTGGGCAAAAATTATACCGCGTGCACGTATATATGTATAAAGACGAAAGAATGTTCGTGGGCTAAAATACTGTCAGGTTGTCCACGACTGGACAGATATACAACAAAGCATTGTGGTAGCGAGATTTAAACGTACACGTAGTCAGAGACATATGGTGTTACGTGTGCATTACATAAGTACACGAAGAAGGCACAATCCTATAAACATGAAACGGAATACACGATACAGCACGGGACAGGTTTGTAATATATGGTCATGGATTCGAAGGATTACAAACACTGGGTATTGTTTACAATAGGGTCGATCGGTATACCACGGAGTAATGATTGTGCGCAGGTAAAGATGTGCTACATTGATGTACCACCAGGTACAGAGCTGCATACGGACACACGCTGGAATTTCACTACTATTTTTATTTCTTATACCTGTCTCGTTCTGGGTAAGATAACAACCAAGTGCAGCTTTTGGCCTGCACGAGTGGCTTCCTGAGCCCGGCGGAACTGCTTTTACCAACAGGAGAAGGGGCGAGGGCGAGTGACTGGCGGCTGAAAACCAGTTTGCTTTGGGCAGATGAATCTCGTTAGTCTGGGAGGGCATTTCATCTAAGGGAAGGAAAACCCTGATTTTCGACCTCCGCTGCCTTGCGGGATACCCGATCCCGGGAAAGGCTACGGGAGAAAACCATGAGGAAAAATCTGTAACAGTCTTTTAGACACACCACCTCTTACTGGCAACTACCTGCTGCCTTGCAGGTCACACTTGGTTGTGCAAAGGCTAGAGTAGCTGACTCGAACAAATGCCGAGTGGTGCTGGGGACGCCGCTTTGTACCCAAATTCCCAAGAATCTTCATTGAAGCCGACTCATCCTCCAAGAGGAGATAGTCGCACAAAGTTAAGTAAAGTAAGTAAGATGACAGTATATTGGCCCACGTGCAGTTTATTAATGTGTGACACTCTACTTGGATTATGGCTTGTGATTTCATGAACACATTGAATGTGTTACAGTATAAACACGTCTTGTAGTTAACCCGAACTTAGAGAGAAGGACGTAGACCAGAAAAGTTAGTTTACTCATTACACAAGAGGAATGAAAAATGATAGCTAATCAAACATTTCCCAAAAGGATTCAATTTCGAACATACCAATCGGGATAGTACAGCCTCATCCACTTTACTCATCAAGGAGAAATAACGAAATTGAACTGAAACGTTAAAAATCCGTTAGAATGGAATCTTTCCAATGACCAGGTCGCTAATATGGTGAAAAATAAAGAGTTTCAAACGAATCACGATAATATATGGTCAAACAAAAAACAAAAAAGTACAGAAAATAATGTGTAAATGGATGAAAAATCTTTTACGCCATCTTTTTAGTCTTTTAATGCTATTACAACGTTATTTGCACGGAGGTGCAATCGTGCAGTACTGCTGTGTGGTGTAGCTCAATGATGTCAAGTAGTGAGCTGCATGCGAAAACGCACTGGAGTCTCATTAAAACTTCTACTGGGCAACCTGACAGCATCTCAGTTCACGAGCAGTCTATGATTGAGCGGCACTTTACCTGAATCAATCTTATGTTTTCATACAGAAATACATTTAAAGGTCATTGGAAACACGGTACCTGAAGGAGGGTAACCACAGAAAAACTGAAATCAGATGCCTACATTCGCAATGAAGCACGCAATTTATCATGTTTTGTAAATGACACTTTCGAGCAGCTTAAATGCTGTTTTTGATCATTTTGGAAATCACGGGGATTAACAACTACGGTGTTGAACGAGTCCGGAAGTAGTTCAACTATCTTTTTTGAGAATGTCAAGCCCTTATGAGCCGCATCTCTTCCCGCTCAGTAACATGTATTAGGAGAAAATCAGATGAAGAAAACCTATCCAGTGTGGTACATTTTCTCAATGATTTCACGCAACTTCTTATCCATGAGCTGTTTGAAGTGGCCTTTGGTTCCTGAGCTTTCCGTACGAGAAGAACTCACGCAGTTCGTCGCTATATTCAACAAGTCAGAGCGCACACGACAAAAACTAATGGAAATAAAGTTGAGAAGTTAAACTCTCTCAACTCAATGAACGGAATTTAATGCTTTTATACCCATGGTCGCAAGCCATTAGCCTTTTCCAAATGGTCACGTTTTCCAGAAGTAAGTGGAAAGGTTGCACCTTCCTCTTAATTTAGAGAACATTCACTTCCTCTCTACAATGGCAGGCAACGTGATTGTTTTTACGCCCTTAGCCCACGGAGTTCCGTAGGGTAAAATCTACTAAGGACTTAGAAATCATAGTCTCCGCAAACTTTAATTGGGCTGACCAATGTGCTGCTGCGGCTCAAAGGGCCAGGAGAAAACTCTTTCGACTACGTGCAGCCCTCACTTTCAGAAACGCTGAGGTGCTGTTTCCCCTCTACAAGGCAATAGTAAGGCCACATCTAGAATACTGTATCCAGGCTTGGAGTGGCACCTCAGCTTTGCTTAAAGTGAGGGCTGAACGTACTCGAAAGAGTTCTCTCGTGGCTCTTTGATCCGTATTAACAGAAGGATATAGTGCAGCTAGAAAAGGTACAGAAGCTGGCAACTCGCATGATCGAGGGGTTAGCATACACCAACTATGAAAACCGTCTATTAGCATCAAAAATCTCGCTTAGGAGGATGAACCTTAGGGGGATCTTATATAGACCTTTAAAGTTGTCAAAGGAATAAGCTGTCTCGAATTCGATGGTTTCTTTAGGTTTTTGCCTTTGGTTGGTACACGAGAGCATAGACTTAGGCTAAGAGAACAGCACACCAGGCTGGAATCCAGAACGCACTTCTTTGGCATCCGTGTAGTAAACGCGTGGAACGCACTCCCCGCAGAAC
>JACCGJ010011680.1:0-23884 GCA_013407085.1 Atriophallophorus winterbourni | reverse complement strand
TTCATGACCTTCTAAATCGATGTGTGTCGATATGACTGATTTGTGGTCATGTCGTCATGTAGGCATTTTGTGTCCCTCTCTCTACCCTTGTTTCTAGACTTCTTTAAATCTGCCCGATATAATATTCCTCACAATCGGAACACGGGATTATGTACACGACATTGTTTAATTCCTCCTTGCCCAGCATGTCCTTGACCTTGACTACTTTTCTTCTCAGTGTCGAAGCTGGCTTGTGTGGTACACTAATTCCGAGTGAGCATAGTATTCTTGCGGTAATTTGCGATATATGTAGTATATAGGGCAGCGTAAACCTTTCTGTGTTCGTGTTGTTCACATGCGATTGTGTTGTCTAGTCCATGTTGCGAATGTTGAGATCCATTTGGTCCGGAGCTCTGTCTAGATCAGCGGTAATGCCATATGTTCAAGTCTTTGCATTACGGCTTGCGCTAGCAACTCAGAGATTGGCGATCCCAGACAAAGGACGGGTGAAAGTGGTTAGGAACAAAAACGATTATATACTCAAGGATGAAAAACTTCAGCAAGACACCGCCACATATCGAGAGATCAACGAAGACCAAACCAAACAGTTGGAGAATAAAATAAATGCTACGCTGAAGAAACTCAATTTCATGGGACAACTCAGTGCTGTCGAACATTTTAGAATGAAACCAGAAAGGCCCAAGCGTACCAGGCTTCAATATACTACGGAGAATTCACTAGAAAGTATTTCCACTACGTCCAATTGTGTCGCTGCCTGGAGCACCTACCTACAAACTCTGCAAAGAACTACGAAAAAGATTACTATACCTTATTCAAGGATCAAATTATTCGATAGATCCCGCAACTGAATTCCTACAGAAGATAACGGATGTGAATATAGAAGATGGAGAAATCATGGTTTCTTGTGATGTGACAGCGCTGTTTACATCAATCGACACTACCTTAGCGCTGCAAGCTATATTACAACTGCTGCACGAACAAGGAACGGAGCACAATGGAAGCCGACTGGCCAAGGACAGTATATTGCAGTTATTGGAGTTGTGTTTACAGACGAATTTCAAATTCAAAAATCGTTTGTGTAAAAAAATGAAAGGAACCCCAATGGGATCGCCAATCTCTGGATTGCTAGCAGAAACCGTAATGCAAAGACTTGAACGTATCGCATTACCCTTGATCCAACCCAAATTCCGGATCCCATATGTCGATGATACGTTCGTGATTCTAAAGAAAGAAAACTTGGAGGATGCGCACCGCCTAATGGAATTTAATTTACGAAGGAGACAGAAAGTGACAACTGCCTACCGTTTCTGGACATGAACGTGCGAAGAACAGAAACAGGGAATCTTAAAACAAGCGTATACAGGAAAGCAACACACACGGATCAAATTTTGAACTATAAAAGCAAGCAAGCAAATCTGACCAATCAACGCTCGATAGCGCATCAGAACGATTGGTTAAAAATACAGCACGAATTGAGTGACAGTATTATATCGCGCGGTGAGTGACCAATAGAAATTCAAGGAGATTTGCAGATCAATAAATCAAGATAAGTATGTAAAAGCGCGAATTCTAATTACTCAAATATAAACCCCGTACCCCATTGAGGAAAATTCTGTATTCCGAGTTTAAAGTTGATAATATTGAAATGGGGAGTTTTTAAATATTTTTACAAAGTGATTTGAGATTTAGATTAAATCTTTCTGTCTAATTTCAGAACATTTCGGTAAGGTTTAATGCGAACGTTTAGTTAATATGATGTATCCCATGAAGTGTCCTGCCAAATAAACAACGATAAACTCAAATCCCTCAATTAAATTGGGTTCTTACTGAGATCCTCACTGCGCAAATACGGAATCACAGAATGATTCTTGGTCGATTGTCGACTATTTAGAATATTGTGTCCAGGCTGGGTGCCTTACTACAAGAAGGATATCGTTCAACTCGAGAGCGTACAGCGTCTCGCAACTCGCATGATTGAGGGTCAGCGAGGAAACCTTACGCTTCACGCCTGTCCCTAGAGCTTTTTTCACTTACGCGCCGTCGCTTAAGAGTGACTTAATTGAAACTTCAAGATCTTGAAGGGCATAAGTAGCGTTATCAAGACCGACTTCTTTGTCTTACGTCCCGAGCTGGCACCCGGGGCCATTCACTCAAACTTGCTAAGGACGATGAGACTAGACTCGAGGAAAAAGTTTTAAGCCTCAGGGTGGTTTAAATTTCTGACCGGCTTCCAGAAGAACTTATATCTTGCAGTTCTGTCGCAAGTTTTAAGCAGGGTTTGGACCGCATCTGAGGTATGCTTTATCCTGAATTCTCTCCCTAATTTTTATGCAAGATTAGGTATTTCACCATTTTTAGCGTTGTTTAGTAAGTAAGTAAATGCTAAAGTTATGTTTGTTTAATACACAACACTTCTTTAGCTGACTTCTCGCCGTACTGGTGAAGAGAAATGTATTCTTATCCGTTCCAGCATCATTCATTACAAGGTGCTTCCTAAATACAACCCGGATAATCCCTTGGCGTCGCGATCGTCGAGGATATTCTAATCACAATAAGAAAAAACACTTTAGCAGTGGGGGTTGCTTCTTTGTAGCTTTCCATCGAAAGAAATTCTGGACGCTCGATTGGCTCGTTAGCCACTTACTGTCCTGTGCAACTGAACTGAAATGAACTGAACTGACATGGATCAAGGATGCTAGCTGGCTGGGGATTAACCCTAGGACATTCAACGTATTAGATGGAGATACTATCCTATCTAATCGTGTATATATTGTGATTTGAATGCCTTTGATGCAGTAATGTGTGAGTGGTAGATAAAATTACGAAAAAACAACTGAGTTCCTAAGTGATTTTGATGTGGAACTATCAAAAATGAAGAAGAATATGAACCATAATAAAGAGAATAATGATTAATGATATGTCCAAATCCATCAATCGAAGGAAATATGGATTGATTCCAAGTACGACAATAAGCTTAAATCATCTGATTAATGTCTTTAAATCACAACGATCGAAGCCTTTAGACAGATTATCAAATATTCGACGCAACACATGAGAAATACTTTTGGATAGCAAGATCTTTCGTCTTGTGTTAATCAATCCCGTTCTCATGTTTAAATTACCAATCGAGTTTTGGCTAATTAGGCTGGATTATTAAACGAGACACTATGGCAGGTTGACCTGGCTTCATATTTATCGTTTTCCCTTGCAGCGCTGGTCAGTTGAAAGCTACTGGAGACGTGAGGTGACGCCGAGATACAAAAGCATAAAACTTTCCAATCACGAATGCTACTTAATTCTTTCAAAACTGTATGCATTTCCGTCTAACATACACTCACAACACGACCGTTTTCGGGCATTTTGCACAGTAGGATCATAATCTACATGCGCGTGTAATTGGAATGCATGCAAATAAAACGTTTTTGTTCAAGGCCATGGGTTCAACCGCATTTACTTGTATGTGGACACATGTGATTAAGCAGGCTAATCGTACCGAAGTGATTACCACTGTTTCAAGCGCATGCGGATCCTGATCTTACTGTCTCTACATGATGAGTGCAAACAACACGAAACCGGTCGTGGGGTGTGTGTGATGGAAATGCATGCAAATGAATATTTTGGTTCACGGTTATGGGTTTAATACCATTAAACCTGTGTTTGGACACATGTGATTGAACAGGTTGGTCGTGCCAGCCTTATCCAACGGTGGCAGACAAACGCTACTAGTTTACCATTCGTCCACCATTTCAAGCGCATGTGGGTTCTAATCTTGCTGTCCCTACCTGATGAATGCAAACAGCATGAAACCGGTCGTGGGGTGTGAATGACGGAAAAGCAAGCAAATGAATATTTTGGTTCACGGTTATGGGTTTAATACCATTAAACCTGTGTTTGGACACATGTGATTGAACAGGTTGGTCGTGCCAGCCTTATCAAACGGTGGCAGACAAACGCTACTAGTTTACCATTCGTCCACCGTTTCAAGCGCATGTGGGTTCTAATCTTGCTGTCCCTACCTGATGAATGCAAACAGTACGCAACCGGTCGTGGGGTCGTGTGAGTGTGTCTGATGAAAATTCATGCAAATAAGCTGCTTCGTTCATAACCATGTTTTCAAACCAATTCTAGATAAGTGAGGGGTCATGCGATTAAACAGATTGGTCGTAGCAAGCTTATCCAACGGCAGCATACAAGCGAAAATCGAGTTCACTTGTGAGACAACACAGATTATGTAATTTTGCACTATTAAAGTTTTTTCGGCGGCAATCATAAAACTTCAAACAACCCCCAAGACATTTATATCGATTTCCTGGATGAAATCGCAGCTATTTCGAATTTGAAGATTCGTCTGGAACTTTAAATACTTCAATTATCTACTCATATTGTGTATATGTTGTTCGTTAAATGTTTGTATGAAAATGCTTATGGTTTTTCAACCTTTAGGCAACACACTGTCACTTCATACCCGCCAAAATTCACATTTCCAAATCATGCCTATGACAACCAAGCAGACCCCTACCTTGTGATATGATGAATATATTAGATTGAACATTGAACGGACTATTACATCGATTTTGTCAGCGCCCCAAGAGGCACAGTAAAGCGTAATGCTTAGACATATTTTCCTAGGTGTTTTTGGCTTCCGTCCGGTCGAGGTCAACCATGAATTTGCTTTACAAGCGCATGCTGGTTTCATGAGTGACAATCTGTCCCGCAGCGGTTAAAATGATAGGCAGCACGCGGCCGTTCGGTGTCAGTTGCATGCCGGCTGCGTAATCTGCGTTCAGCTGCCAAGAGCTGTATCTGCTCCTCCCCAGCATGCAGACGACGCTTTACACAGTGCCTCCAATGTGAGCGGTCGAGAGCAAGTTCTTCCCAACTCGCCGGGTCGATGCCAAGAGCTTTCATATCTCTTTTACAAACGTCTTTGTGCGGTCTGCCCAATGGTCGACTTCCTAGTTGCAACTCACCATAGAGTAGATCTTTCGGAATACGACCATTTTCCATTCTATAGACATGACCAAGCCAGCGCAGGCGGCGCTGTCGCAATAGAGTGAACATGCTCTGTAGACCAGCTTTGCAAAGCACTTCAGCATTCGTAATTTTGTCCATCCACGATACGTTCAAGATGCGGCTGATGCTTCGTAAATGGAAAGCTTTCAGCTTCCGTTCGTGGCTTGCTTCAATGGTCCACGTCTCACGGCCATATCCCAGTAAATTTGTCAAAATCAACCGCAAAGTTATCCACAAGGTCAATCATGTCAAACGAACCCGCATGTTCAAGGTCATACATTCAAACCAAATCGATAATGTGATTTGCACTATACTCGCGGGGTTAGTGATGCTAACAACATCTAGGTAAACAAACAAAACCGTTCGTTGATTGGAGATCAACCTCCGGAGAGGTAGAAACGCTGTCTGCACTGCACAAAGACAAGTTTAATATTCTCGTTAAATTAGAAACAAATCTGACCTGCTGTCGACACTCAAAACTCGTAAATCAGTGGTACAGTCTTTTTGTTTATGAATTTATAGATCTGACTGAACAAGAGTGCAGTTTGGCAGCCGCAACTAACCACATGACCGTTCTTCGAATGGGGAACAGGGGATGTTATCAACAATAAGAACTAACAAATACTTCCACATTTGTAAACAAAACAATTGAAAAAAGCGGTGGAATTCCTTTCCGGCATTACTCGTCAAGCTTTGCAATTCAAGCGTAAGTAAATAGCGATCGATCTGATCCAGGTCAAAAAAATTGTTCGCTCGATATGGATGATGACCAAACCAACTAACGATTACGAACTAGTAGTTTTTGAACGCACGTGATTGGCCTAAAATTGATCGATTCCGTTAATCTGATTGGTTGATTTAAATTCAGTCATAAATATCAGCTGATCAGGATAGACAGTCAGTAACCCGTAGTGGTCGTTTTCAATTATACTCTGATTTTGAATTACTACATCGTGGGCCGTTGTGTAAATCGTATATTGTAGTAGCATCAAAGACAAAAGAACTTTAAACTATCGTGGTGTATTATAAACGTTCCCCTGTCTGTCCTATTTTCCTTATTTTGAAAATGTGCTGTGATCATAAATGTTTATCAACCGTTCATGCATAGTTTGTGTAATGCATCACGAAAACTTATTGCATCATACCCACGGCATAAATCAGCTCGCTGTATGTGACATGGAAACAAACATCAGATTTCTGAAGGTTTCGACTGCATCAGCTTATTTGAAATATTCAATATCATCAACCATGAATACTACGGTTTATCAGGCTTCTTGTTTTTTTGAAAAGGTTGTAGTCTTGTGGTACATGATAGTACAAACACAATAACTTGTCAGTAAATTTCATGATTCGTTTAGTTGCTTACAGCACGGTTAGCTAATCAAGCTCGGTCATTATTATTTATTCAATTATTTGAATAGTTAATAATTCGTTTTAATTAGTAGCAAGAAAAATAGGATGGTGTCGGAAAACTCGAGAATCAAGGTTTTGTGAATTGTTTACGGAAATATCATCAATTTCTTCAAATTCGCTGCACCCTATGTGAAGGCATTGAAGCTTGTGGAATGCCAGACTAGACCTACTGCGACCAGTGTGTTGAAAATGATGAAACGTTCATGAAAATAAGTATTACAGACGAAGTACGTCAACTGTATGAGTTATTTTATTATTATATTTGCACAATCTGATACAGATATAGTGCCGTTCAACATAAACAATGAGATGTACAAAACGAGAAGGGGGGTACAAAGCGTTGTCATCGGCATCGTTGAACGTAGGCATGATACTACCCGGTTGCCTACACCGAAGTAGGGGAGATTTCGTTTAGAGGGTCCCACCCCGAGCCTTTACCCACAAGGCAGTGGAGCGAGAGAGGTTCGCACCTATCGGTGGCCGGTGACCGACGAAGCGGTTCATACGCCCTTTTCTGGGAATTTCCAGTTCGGAGCCCGATAACCCCGTTGATATGTTGGTGACTTCAGTTTTTGCCTGTGCACCATACAATGTCCTTGGATAGGACAAGGGGCAGTGACTTTTGGAGCGGCGAGTCACATCCGCCGCGTCGTGATGTCATCATTGGATTTTTGTGGCTTTTTATAGGGAGAACGCTTGCCAGACGAAAACCCACCACACCCTCAGACACCACCACCGAACCTTTCGCTGAGCTCGGAGACACCGAGCCCACCCAGCTGGCACCACGTGTAGTATTTCGGCAGCCATCAGCCGGTTTTTCGGCAACCAGCCACTGTATGAAGATATCTCTAGATATTGCACAAACAGCAAACCTGGAAGAACTGTATCAAAAAAAACAGCAATTTTATGTTCAATTTTTTGGCCTCCTTCGTTCGATGTCTCGCATGGAATCAAATTAAAAGTACATGATGTTTTAACGCTTTGTGTGATTAAACAGTCGGATTCGGGAGGACCAATCTCTTACTTAGCGCTCAGCGATACTCGGTCAAACGATGTTGGTTGCACGCTGGTGGCGTGATCTTCAATCAGCAGTAGAGTGCAGCATGTGCTCTTACACAGATTACAGATGGCAAATTACACAGCGCTTCTGTAGTGAGCGGTCAACACCAAGTTCTTTCTCACTCGTAGGGATAATGTCATGAGCATAAATATCTCTTTTACAAAGATCTTTATTCCGCAAGTGAGGTCTATCAGAATCGGAAAAAGTAGTTTCCGCGCTTGATGCCCATATATTGAACGATGCTATTAAGGAGGATGTGTTGCACACATCCATGGCACAAATACAGCAAAACCAGTTTCTGACTGATTGCTGACATCAGGTGGAGAAAGTACGATTTGATTTAGTGAGACTTAAACACTTGAAGATTGGTAAAGAAATTTAGACTTGAATGCCACTGTTGCACAGGGTTCGTACCACGAACGACGATGTTTTAAACCAGAATCACAAATTTCTGGTCACACTCAGGCCTTATGGATGACCAAAGCAATGCGTTCCTCACATCCTCCGAAATTACACTCCACTACAGGTTTCTGACAGTTTGGCGTCATCCGGTGAAGACAGTAAGATAAGATATATCTTAGATAAGATCTCTTATCTTACTGTATTTACCTGATGACGGCAAACATCCAGAAACCGGTAGCGGAGTGTAATTCCGGGAGATGTGAGCAACATATCATTTTGATCATCCATAAGCGCCTTGAGTGCTCAAACAAGAATCACTATGTTATTCTGTTCTGAACATCGTGGTTGGTTGTACGAACCCTATGCAACAGTGGTATTCAAATATAACCTTGTTTACCACTTATCCACTGATTCAAGTCTCACTGAACTGATCTTAACTGTCTCCACCTGATTACGGCAAAGTCCAAAAACCGGTAGTGGTGTGTAAGTGCGGGGGATGCTAGCAACACATCACATTGGTCGTCCGTGACAGACGTTGCGAGAAGCGTAGTCTTGATACGGATGGGAGCGTTCCGTGTGGAATAGCGCACGCGATGTAAAGACAGCAATGAACAGTGATGGGAGTAATTCTGAATTATGTTATGAAGGGGTGATATGCAGAGATATTATCTTTGCCAATGCGTAGAGATTTATCCAACGGTGAGGACAACAGAACACGATGGGGAATAGAACGTTTTGAGGAGAAGTCCAATCTACAATGTGTTTTCCACAGGACATTAGCGTATTTTATAGTGCAATCAAAGAATTCTTAAAAAGAACGAATGTTATATGGGATGCGTTGACATGTAACGTTAGGTCAAGACAATGCACATTGATGAAGCTGGATTTAAAACCATAAGGATGAGTATAGAGGGACCAATTTTGGGGTAGAGAAATGCAGATAGCAGGTGTACAATGCAGCGAGTTGAATACGATGTCGTTGTATGTAACGATATAATTTGATGTCATTGCATGGAGCGAGTCTGAAGCACGATTTCAGGACGAGGACAGAAGGAATATATGTACGCACGCGAAGTAATGGCAAGCTTTTCAACCTGAACCGGTTGAACGCACAAACGAAGGCATGACATGTGCTAATCCGTGATCTGCTGTTTGCCGACGATATAGCCATTATCGCTCATTCACCCCCAGTCGCTAATAGACAGTTTTTCGTTGGCATTCAAAGACTTTGGGCTAAGAATCAACACGAGCAAGACCAAAGTCGTTGGCCAAGGGAATGTATCGCCTCCAATCATCACAGTTCGCAACTGCCAGCTTACACCAGTATATCATTTCACATATCTTGGTTCAACCGTTGCGGATAACCTATCGCTAGACACAGAGATTGGAAAGCGGGTTGGCAGAGCAGGTGTCATTTTGTCCCGATTGAACTCTCGTGTTTAGGTTAACTGCAAGGTGATGGTATACAGCACGTGCATACTAAATGCTTTATGTACGGCAATGAAACTGAACACACCGCAAGATACGAACGGAAGCTGGAATTCTTTCCATCGAGACCAGGCTCTGTCGTATCTTAAACATATCGTGGATGGACAGAGTGACTAATGCTGAAGTGCTTTCAAAGCTGGTCTACAGAGCATGTTCACTCTATTGCAACAGCGCCGCCTGCGCTGGCTTGGTCATGTCTATAGAATGGAAAATGGTCGTATTCCGAAAGATTTACTCTATGGTGAGTTGCAATCAGGAAGTCGACCATTGGGCAGACCGCACTTGCGGTACAAAGACGTTTGCACAAGAGATATGAAAGCTCTTGGCATTGACCCCCCGAGTTGGGAAGAACTTGTTCTTGACCGCTCCCATTGGAGGCATCGTGTAAAGCCTCGTATACAAGCTGAGGAGGAGAAGATACAGCCCTTGGCTACTGAAGGCAGATCACGCCTCCCGCGTGCAACGGACGCCCAACGGCCGAGTTCTGCTTATCGTTGCAATCGCTGCTGGGTAGGTTGTTCCTACTGAATTGAGCTGTTTAGTCAAACGAAAATCTGTGGTGCACTGAACCTTCATTCGCTTAGAATGTACATTCATGGTCAGTATGAAACGAAGGAGAAAAACATTAGCATATATACTATAATCGGAAAAACCGTTTCTATACCTCATCAAACCGCTACAATGCAGGTGCTCAACGTTATGTCAGATTAACATCAATCTACACAGGATGCCAGACTTTCGCAGATATATCTCCGGTAATATTTGATAACCATGACACATATACCGATACGGCATTCGGCATATTTTCAAAAAAATGCGTTTTGAACTATGTAAACCCGAAGGAAAGAAAGGCATCTTTAACCATTTGTCTGCGGTAATTGGTATACATATATTATGATATTTTTGTGTTATTCGGCTTAATTATTGCATAAATAAAACATGATTAATTTTTATGGATCAGATGTCCGACGCTGCCTGACAAGTGCACTCCGATGGTGACTGAAGGTACCGACGGGAGCCACTGAACAATCGACTGCTTGTTTGAGGTGGTAACTAGAATTACCGTCAGTAGACAAAGGGTTAACTTATGCGATTACACTGGACGGAGAAATGTCCAAACCAAATTTCAATGAGGAGTCACTGTAGATACAGTTAAGATGATGATTTTGATGTATAAAAATAAATGTTAGAAAAGAAACAGTGATCCTTAAGGCAACAAGTCTCTGGGCTGGAGAGATCAATTGACAAACACTGCGTGAAATAAGATGTTCTGACTTTGGAATACACATATTAGCTGGAGTGTCGAGGATAATATATCCAGACTGGATTGTCAAGCATTGATTTCCGATATCCAAAATTTGACAGCCTGTTTGAGGGAGGTTGCTTAAATTGCCACACTTTTTTTAACTAGATGTGCGAATGGAATATGGAAATGTTACGTTGAGGTTGCACCGAATTCAAGCTAGCCACGAAAAAATAGTCAAGTTGTGTAATAAAGTTTGTTACATGATGTGTTGAAAATTAGGGTGTGTGGCATACATTGAAGCCACTACCAAAGAGCGTTCTTCGTATGAGTAATGTCTCACCTGATGACTGCAATCAGTCGAGGATGTGGGAACTGCTAAAGCGGGTCATTTCAAATGATTTGATGGGTTGTACGCCAATGTGGTTAGCCTGGCATACGAGCATAACTTTGTTAACCACCATACAAGCACTCCTTGTTTACCATTCCTGCACTGTTTCAAGCTCATGCGGATCTTGATCTTTCTCTCCCTACCTGATGAGTGCCAGCAGCACGAAACCGGTCGTGGGGTGTGTGTGACGGAAAAGCATACAGAAGAATATTTTGTTAACCACTGTTTGGAGGTTCTTTGAACCTGATCTCATTGTCTCCACCTGATGACGACAAACTGCCAGTGACCGGTAGTGGTGTGTCAGTGCGGGGGATGTGAGCACCATATTATATTGGTCGTTTATGATCGCCTTGAGTGTTTGACCGATAATCACTCTGTGATTCTGTATTTGAATATCCTGGTTCTTTGTAAGAATCCTATTTAACCTGTGACGTAACATTATACATTTGCTTATTATTATTATTATTATATCACTTTATCAAGGCTCACTGAACCTAATCTTACTGTCTCCAACTGATGACGGCAAACAGCAAGAAACCGGTTGTGTTATCTAGGAGCAAAGGCATGTGAGCTAAACAATGCGGAGGCCTGTGATAGTTCATTTATCCATCCGCTTTATTAAGTAATAAGTGACTATTCGAAAACATCTTGCGGAACGTCACAACTCTCAAGAATATCCCATCAACTTGCTTCTTGCTACCTATGAATTCTACAACACCGAATCGCTCATCCGTCATCTAAAGTCAGCACATTGTGTTCTAGGAGGGGTCTATGCGCGTGTGTGAATTGAGTATCAAGTGATAAGTTGGAGGGTTCACCTCTGCGATAAATGAGATAAACTTTAGTTTTCGTCCGTCGCAATTTACACGAAGGAGGATATATTTATGTATGCACTGTCTAGCAGATCGAAAGACAAAACCTAATCCTTAATTCCTATGTGAATCGACAGTGTATTGTCTGAAGAGATGTCATCGCAGGTCTGGCAGAAGCGCTTATTTTCTATAAAAAAGATCTCCATCCGAGCCCATGTAGCATTGAACTCGTTTATCTAAACTTGGTGAATTATATATAGCTCCATAGCTGGGGATCTACTACATCAAGTTTGTTTACACTCAAAACAACCCTTCCACAAATCGCGTTTTTGCATCTGTGCTTCTTGATCTTGTATTACGCCAAACGGTGGTATTTTGTAAGTAATCCTAGAGCACTTCGATACTCTATCTCACGTTGTATTTACACTATCATTATCCCTAATATTTTGGCAGAACTTGGGTCAAAACCACATACGTCCTCTTAAAATAAAGTCACATGTCTTTGAAGAACATCTCATCGTTCTGCCGGATTATCAACAACCGATCCTTTGCATCATTAAATCGTATTCGAAAATAGAAATAAAAACTTTCAACTGACTGAATCTTTTGGAAATTACTCAGGATAAATTCGCTAGGACCGAGATAGCCAACTTCGTTGGCCACAACTCAAAACCACCGTGAAATCAAGCTTAAAATTTAGGCGAAGACACGGTTTAACGGTTGCCTATGGTTACAGACACCACTAATGACAAACACAATATTACCGGAAACAGTATGAATCGATCAAGCGATATCAATATCGTTCAAATAAACTATGGAATTTAAGTGAGCATTATTCACATTCCTTTTACACTCAAAATATCGATCGAGCATTAAGACTTACCAAACAGTTCGTGTTTGGCGCCAGTGTTTTTGGGTCTGCAATCAATACTGCTGGGACAAAATAATCCACATCGGCTAATTTTCGATGACCCGTACGGTTCTCGGAGTTTGTCAGAGTATCGGGTGCCGAGAACAATTGATCCAGCGCTGATTTTGGATCCAGCAAGAATCGAAGTAGCGTCGGCATAGGCCGAGATTTGACCAGATTGTCATACATTTGGATCGAATGTAAACTTTTCGAGGAAGTTGAATTCGCACTGAGATTATCGGTCGCGAAACGGGCACTGTCTCTCTCACTCTCGGAATTTGTAGACGACTGCATACACACGGAATCAGTGGAAGCATTGTACCACGGGGTGATACACGACAAATCCACCATCGAATGTGAGTATTTCCCATGAGAGGTCAAGTTTGAGACCTCGGGCGCTTCGCAACTCACAAACGCATTGTCATCCGCCGCAATGTATCGTCCGAGTCCCAGGTTGCCATAGTAACCTCGAGGCTCCGGCTCCGGATGAATATTGATCACCGGATTTGGAGTCGGTTTTTTACCACCTCTCCATCGGAAGATTCTTGCGAGTCGTTTGACACCCTTCAATTCATTTTTCGCACTCACCGGGGCCGGGGGTGATGGGGGCTGCTCATTGAGATTGAGTAGACTCCGGTGATAGCGCTGACGTTTGATTGGATTAGGTCGATGACGTACATTTTGATAGCCTCGATCATAATTTCTCGTGCAATATGGTTCACACATATCCACTGGGGTTAAATCCGAAACGTGGTCCCAACTAAATTGCGCGTATGAATT
Organism: Atriophallophorus winterbourni; assembly: GCA_013407085.1. Taxonomy (NCBI): domain Eukaryota; kingdom Metazoa; phylum Platyhelminthes; class Trematoda; order Plagiorchiida; family Microphallidae; genus Atriophallophorus; species Atriophallophorus winterbourni. Next base: position 10,372 of record JACCGJ010011680.1, on the reverse strand, counting down.
TAACGGTTTGTCGGATGTCAACTCCACATTCACGGTATGCCCGCATATTGAGTGTGACAATTGGTCTGTTTGTGGTAAACCTGTCACCGAAAGGCGCTGCAAAATGGTGCGCTCACACAGACGCACACGCATGCACACGCGCGCCCGTGCACTCCGAGCTGTGCGCGTGGGTGGATTTGAAAATTTCGACACGTGACAAAGCATTGTTCGGATTGGTCAGTTGAAGGGCGTCGGATTTTGAGCGATGGTATTTGGAAAATTGTCGACTTGATTAAATAAATAAATAAATACATAAATAAAAATGAATTATTGGTATTTAATACAGCGCTAAATATCGGGCATAATTTAGTGTTTTTAAATGGATCATAAACATCGAAGTGACAAATTCGTTTAAGTAAGTTCCAAATGCCGTAGTGAAACATTTTTTGGTTAGAATTTCTACTGTGAAACATAGTATCTTAAAAAATTGTCCTTTGTCATTGTTGCAAGAGACATGTTAGGTCTTAAGTAGCTTTGAAATTCTTCCTTTCCCTTCAACATTCATTTTATTTTAAACCTAGCTAAAAAAAACCTAAATTTTGTGAAATAGATTTTGCTTGTGTTTTATTTTCCTACAGTATTTTGATACAAAACTTTTCTTTTTGTAATTATTTCTGTTATTGTAAATCTTTTCTGTACACGCCTTCGGTCAATTGTTTGTTTTAATTTATTGTTTCTGCTATTGTCGGTCATTGTTGCGGAAGTTGGTTGCCATTTTGGGCTTCAGTATTTTGCTTGATTTTGGACGCTATTTTGAGTGTCATTTTTGATTGTCACAGAACGTTTGGACGACATTTTGGTTGTCTTTTGTTTGAATTGAATTTGATTCTGGAGTATTTGGCTCCATTGTTGCTGTGACGTTTCTATACAGTTAAGTACCGTAGAATATCCCAATCGGTGTTTTGAATTTATCGAAATTGATTCTTCTCGAACTTGGCGAGAAGTACTCAATTCGTGAATTGCATCAATTCGGTTTCTGTGCTCAAGTTGGATCGTTTCAATTGGATTCGCATCACAACTTGTCTTCTCCCTGGTACAGTATTTGTCTCAACTGGAGAAAATACGCATTTTGGTTCGTTCAATTGAAGCTATATTGAGCAAAAATTGGCGAAGAACTCCCCGATCGTCGTGACATTGAACATTTGACAGTCAATCCCTGTTCACAACTTTGGTGGCGTCCCCTTTTATGTTGTGTTTTAAAGTCATTATTGTACACCTATGATGCCTGAACGTTTAGCAAGTTTAGTGCGTGGTTCGGTTAGGTCCCTAAAAGATAGTCGCAATTGTGCGGACGATTTTGAATCTCCATCTGTTGGTAGACATGGACTCGACTGTAACTGTGCACCTTCTAAACGGACACTTGAATTGGAGCAAGATTTCGCGATTGCTAATGCTACAATCTTGAAATGAACTTATGGCACCTTGTCTTGTGGCCTACTCAGTGTTAGATGAGTTATTGGAAGAGGCCCGACGATTGATTGGCCAGTCAGAAGGCTTCGCGATTCTTGCTTCGTCAATGCATAAATGTCAGGTTGCCCTCACTCTATTGGAGTGCCAGGCGGTTTTGAATGCAAGTACCACTTTGGAGTATATTGTGCATATTTTACCGGCTGTGTTCCAGCAACAGTGGACTGATATGAAGAACGCCATATACTGCGAGGGATTAGAAATTACTTTTCAACAACTCACAGACTTTGTGTCACGTCGAGCTCATTTTGATTGGAGTCGATTTGGTCAGTTGTGCCAATGCTGCCAAAAGGATTCCATAGCTAGGCATGTTAGCATCGTTGATGTAAATTTGAAGGATCTTGACGTTTGTGCTGTCGGTTGTTCTCGGGAAGCTGAGTTACCTGACACTGAATTAGCTCAGTCGGATTTTGTGACTGATTGTCAAGAAATGGTTTTTATTGATGTTAAGTTGTAGGATCTTGATGTTTGTGTTGTCGGTTGTGCTCACGAAGCTGAGTTACCTGACAGTAAATTAGCTCAGTCGGATTCTGTGATTGAATTTTCCGACTCTAATTCAGATACGATGTAGAGCAATCCTGGCACACCTGACACCTATTCATCTCCAATGAATAGTAAGCCTGGTTCGCATGACACTGAATCAGCCGAAATGGGGCGGTAGATGGTAGCCATGACAGTCCATATGATTTGAGTAAAGTGTTCCGTTGTGTACCTGAGGAGCCATTTGTGTTTCGATCTCATGATACACTAATAATATTCTGCAAATTAGATTTGTTCAATTGGCGCGAAATGTCGCTGTTTGAGGATGAAATACACAAGGCTCGCTCGGGTTGGATAGCATACATAAGCTTCTTGTAGGAGAGAGTTGCAGAACCGAAGGACGTGGTGGGTCTTAGTTTAGCAAACTTTTTCCCTATAAAAAGCCACATGTGTCTAGTGATGGTGTGGGACTCGCCACTAAATAAATTCACTTGCTTTATTCTACTGTGCGTTTTTTGCTTTATGGATTGCAGGTTACAGACACATTAGCTAAGTTCATTACACATTTAGACTCCATGGAAGAATTTGATGGGAGGTGTAAGAGACATGTTAGGTGTTAAGTAGCTTTGAAATTCTGCCTTTCCCTTCAACATTCATTTTATTTTGAACCTAGTTACAAAACCTAAATTTTGTGAAATAGATTTTGCTTGTGTTTTATTTTCCTACAGTATTTTGATATAAAACTTTTCTTTTTGTAATTATTTCTGTTATTGTAAATCTTTTCTGTACACGCCTTCGGTCAAATGTTTGTTTTTATTTATTGTTTCTGCTATTGTCGGTCATTGTTGCGGAATTTGGTTGCCATTTTGGGCTCCAGTTTTTGCTTCATTTTGGACGCTATTTTGAGTGTCATTTTTGATTGTCACAGAAAGTTTGGACGACATTTTGGTAAATCGATTCTTCTTATTTTTATATCGGGTCGTCTTTTGTTTGAATTGAATTTGATTCTGGAGTATTTGGCTCCATTGTTGCTGTGACGTTCCTATACAATTAAGGTTTGTATAGTTATTTTTGTTGTAGAATATCCCAGTCGTTGTTTTGAATTTGTCGAAATAAGAAACGGGTGGACTACGCGTAACTCACGTCACAGACAATACAATTGTGAATACATGTTTCATTTAGTAAACAGATAGCGATAGAATTTAACGATAATATCTGAAAATGTCTGGAAAAATTAATGTTGTGCACGGCTCATTTAAATGACCCTCAGGTCAAATGCTTTCATTAAGAGATGAAAGCGTAAATGACCTTACGACACTCGATGTGATGAATCTGGGATATCTGAACCAATTTTAAATTTGAATGGCGCTGTTTTGACAGGGTTCGTACATGGATCCACGGTGTTCAAACACAGAATCACATAGCGTTGTTTGGTCAAGCGCTCAAGGCGCTCACATCCATCACACATATACTACATAACCGGTTTCTGGCTGTTTGTCGTCATCAGGTGGTGACCGTAAGTTTCGTTTCAGTGGAAATGTGATAACCAAGTGGCATTCAAGTTTAATTTTTCCACTGTTACGAGGCTTCTTTAATCTTTTCTTACTGTCTCCACCTGATGACGGCTAACTGCCAGAAACCGATTTTTGTTTGTAATTGAGGGAGATATGAACAATACATTACATTGCGGTGTGCGAGGTTGTATTTTCTTGAAAAGGCACCAATTAAATATCCTTCATCCAAGAATATCAAATTCGGATTCAACTAATCTGCTCGACAATTGATCTCCTTGACATTTTAGAGTTTTGAAATTCAACTGAAGTCAACAAGCGGACCCGCCCTCACTTGGATAATGCGACCTACATAACCGCATGTTTTACTGAGAAGCTCTGCAAATAACGCAAAGACAGTTGCATACCCGAAGCGATAAACTACTCCAACTTTTGCGTCTCCAGTGTAATTCGCACACGCAAATTTGACGTATTTCTAATTTCTAGTCATTTGCGAATGCCCTAAATACAATTCCTCATTGGCCTTATTGGAAAGGGAAGAAACTATCTGACACTCTTGTCACTTGTTCCAGATAAGAAAAAAGCAATACGTTTTCCGAAAACCTACGGAGTCACAAAGGCTACCAATTTCCGCTGTTTCTGCCAGGTAGAGGAGTAAAATGCCTGACAGGGACTTCAAGATATTTCTCGTTGAAAGGGAATGTAGCAGAAGCGGTCTAGGATAAAGTATGTTTTCAGGCGAACTTGAGAACTTGAGAACTCGAAAACGGAGAGAAGAGGGGATTATTACATGAGGCAATCATTAATAATAGAAAAAAACCCACCTGGTCTCGAGAGAGCCAACAATGGACCCTCCCGAATTTTCTTTGGCTATTTCGTTTTTGTGTATTCGATGGCTTTCCGAAGAATTGTTTCCATCTTAATTTCCGTCACTGTGAACGGGAGTGCTCTGACGGCATCAGATAATTGGCGATCAATTGTTTGTACAGCTATGTTAGCCACTACAAAGTCTTATTGCTTGTTATCACGAAGGCTTAGTGATCGCCGAAAGGGTTTTGATGCCCAGGTAGGACGGCGTGGGAATTACCTTTTTCGTTTGTTTGGTGTCTTCCGGTTGACTGTTTTATGACAGAACCCATCCTTGTGTCCTATTCGATTGCATTGCTTGCATCGTTTGATTCTGTTGGAGCATTTCCGGTGAAAGTGCCATTCTCCGCAATGTCTGTATGAATACGGTGGCTTGGATTTTTTAGCTGTGTTGAGCAGCTTTGGTTGTCGAGCTAGGTGCGGAGACTGTTGTTGAGTGTTGTTCTGCTTTGGTTAATGTACCGCCTGGGTTTTGAAATTGTCACGAATGTTCGACTGCCCAAGGGCGGAGTCGTTTTTAATGTTCATGAGACGTTGATGTTCTTCTCCAATGGCTTTAAGTGGCATTATTGGATCCTGTTTGAGACGATTCAGTAAACGAGTCCGAATATCTGTAAATCACGAGGATCGCAGACTGCTGATATAAATGAGACATTTAAATTGATCGTCAGTCAGTGAGCTCAATTTGAAGCGTTCACACTCTCTATTAACGTCTGTTGTTTCATTCATGACCAAATTAGGACAGCGGTAACGAATACTGAATAGAGATGATTGATCACCAAAACATTGCTTGAGTGATTCGACTGTCTATTCGAATGTACGGTCACGTGGGTTCTGAGGAAAAATTAAATTGCAATATTTGTATAATTCCGCCGCACCCAATTTACGCAACAGCAGTCGAAATTTGCAATCATCTCTCAGGTCCTTGAGATCTATTCGAAATATATCTTCATAACCCCGGCACCACGTGTCGAAAGTTACGTTATTTTCCGTGTCGAAGTGAAATTCCATTATAGATGACATGAGAAATTCGATAGATGGAGATTTGGGATCATTCGCAGAAGTATTTGCTTCTTTTATCTGGAGTAGATGTTCGAGCAGCTTTCGTAAACCAGACAAATCGGATTCAGCGGACATTATTAGAAACACCCCGTCGCCATGTTGCTATGTATTGTGGAGGGTTTGAGAGACAGTTGTGCCAGGTGATCAACTAGATGATACGAGAGACCAAGCCCACCGAGACAGAGAACAGAACAACACAGGATGGCTATGAAATGACCAAGCCGAGACTCAGGACACAGGTTTGCAGGTCCTAGAGCTGGACAGGGCCAGTGTTTATATGGAGGACAGAAAGGGGTATGCGAAGTAAGCGGTAAGGACATTGAAGCGTAAGGTTACCACAGCATGCATCCGCCATGTTCGGACAAGGACATTACCAAGGTCGCACGTCTCATGAGCGAGGACCCCTCACCCAACAGGTACTGAAATAATCATCCTTTCGTAAAAATTATTGAAGATATGTCCCAAACATTCATGTTCTTTTTTGGCGGTATTTAATTTAACTGGGGAAGCGTTCTTTGGAAAAAATCCACATAACGATAATAACTTAACGCTGAATTTGTAATAACACAGTGGATATTGAAAGGAGTAACCAACGCTAACAACTGTAAACAGTAAACAAAAACTAGTTGATAATAACACCCAACTGCAGGGGTCAAAGTCTTCGTGGTGTGTGGCATGTTTCCATAAAGGTGGCGGCACACAATTTCAAATCTACGTAAGATTTGATGTAGATCCGCACGAAGTAAACCTTAAAATTCAATTCTTTGGACATTCAACATGTAAAAACTGAAACAATTTCACGCGATATTTGAAAATATTCAAAATCTAAGCTCTGGAATAACAGAATACGAATCAGTACCCATTAGGAATACATGTATTGAAATCCCTTATCAGGTCTCTGGAACTCATCGCATCGAACATCGTCTTTCGTTCTTTCATAATATAATTTCACCAAATGGATTTAATGCAAATTTGTCACATGTATTGTCCCACCTTGTATTAATACAAAATTTGGTAACGTGTAGATCTAGGTAACTCCGCCAAGGACGGTCCCAAGCCCGTCTGAGAAAGGAGGAGGGTTGGGCTTAGGGCTAGCAACCCTATCCCGTAAAACCTACATTGCTACGGAAACGATGACAACAGATCCGTGGTTCGGTCATGTCTGCAGGATGGATCCCAGTTCGCATACGAAGGTAGCCATTCACTGGCGTCCGCAAGGTAAACGAAAAGGGGACGGCCCAAGGAAACTTGGCACAGAACGTTGGAACGCGAACTACATGCACAAGGATTCACGGTGCAGACGGCAACGGAAGCAGCGACAGACCGGAACCACTGGCGTGAAGTTGTCTTCGCCTCATGTGCCACCCGGCACGGAGAGGACTGAATGAATGAATGTAGATCTAGGTTGAATGGAAAATCAAGGTTAGAACCTAACCTGAACGGCCTGATCAGTAGTCAATTGTCTCATTCACTTTTGTATAGGAAATTCATCCAAATATTTATTTTCGTTCAATACCGTGGGGTATAACCCATCTGCATGTGTTCGGGCACATATGATTGAACAGGTTGATCACGATAACCCTACACAACAGTGGCTTAAAAACTTGTTCTTTTGAAAACTTTCGGCACTAAAGAATCAATTCATTGATTGACTAAGACTTTTGCCTTTTTCTCCTTGTTATCGGATTCGTATTGGTCAGTAACCGATACCCAATCAAACGTGCCCAAAGGCAGAGAGATTTGCCATTGGCCATTATTTCAACTTGGTGGCATTTAGGGACCAATGAGAACACGTCAACAACGAAGACAAACAATGATTCCAACCAATCACAAGAGAGGTGATCGCACAGCTGACAAAACCAAGTGATTATCACATTTATTGAATGGAAGTTTTGCCAATGATGTCATCTGGTTTAGTGACCCCATGTCCACAATCAACTATACGGGCTCCATGAACAAATATAATCTAACCGTAAAAAACCGTCAAAGAAATATTGATAAAACGTTAAAAACAATTTCTAAGATGTCTTCACAAAGAAATTAAATTTACCCATGAAATGATCTGCAGAAAACGTTTAATGAAACGAGCGTTCACTGTCTATACAACAAATACCATCGAAGAAAATCTGAGAAATAATTTGAAAACTGACGCTTAAAGTGCTCAGTCGAAACATTGAGCTCAAAAGATCGTCAGATGATGATATTGATTGACTGTCAATGAAAAGTTCCGGTCAAGTGACTTGTAAAATCCCGTGTTTATTTAGAACAAAACTAAGATTTACCAATAAACCGGTTATGTACTGAGGTAATTGGTAAAAACAAAAGAAATATGAATATTTGAAGAGAGCTATGAATATAGAAAGATCCGTAAGATACTGTAATACTTTTAAACGAGAGATACAGTTCAAATTACCTTAAAAAGTCAATTCAGCTTTAAGAAAAATGCTTACTTTAGAGGAAAATTATTCGAAAATTTACACTAATCAGGTCAACGGATACGACTTGAAGAATTTGGTTCAATTTGTCCAGCATACCAAGTTACATCCTTCGTTTGATGTCGACCATGAGTCTACGCCTCGAGCAGATGATAGTTTGATGTTCACATCGCGTTTCTAATAGTGGAACAGTCTTTTTCGAGAGAATTAATCTCGCTGCTTCAGTTACACTGACATGCAAACAAGAACACTATCTGCTCCTTCTTGGCGTGCAGATGACGCTTTACACAGTGCCTTCAAAGTACGCAGTCAAGCGCAAGTTCCTCCCAACTACTCAGGTCACAGCCAAGAGGCTTCAGTACATATTTACACCCGCAGGTGCTCTAAAGAAACGATTTTGCTCTGAAGCTCACACATTTCTCACATTGTAATTTCAAAATAATAATGTTTGAGGCGCTCCCTCCGGAGTAAATTCACAATACTCTACCATTTCTATCATTTGCCTCATTCAGGCAAGTGTGTTACAAGCAACACAATTGTTTAGGGTTACACGCTGATAAGTAATTTCAGTAGCTGGAAGGAATGCTTATATATGGGACCTGGCAGCTTAGCGATATGAATTTCATCTTCGAGTTATTTTTAATGGTCTAGTTTATGTGGCGCTCTCATTAGGCTCGATTTATTGATTGACGTGGCAAGAATGTTTGAATTTATAGGTTATTGGTAGAAAGGTCCATAGGTGGTCACGTGTAGGGGTATCGAGGGCATTATTGACGATTACGAAGCGCGAGTGTTTTGATGATATGCATAACAAAACATGAGCAGAAAGCGTCGAGACGACCTGTGGAGACCATCGCGAATCAATAAAAATTCACGTCTCAGAGTAATCGCATTATAACAGTGTGAGCGTCATCATTTTCGTAGAGACGAGTAGGTGACAAGTTTGACAAGCCACATTCGAGGGATATGCCAACGAATCCCAACATGGCGAGTGCTTGTATTAAACCAGTCGATAAGAAATTGATTGACAAAGCAGATCGAAGTGAGCATCAGGACTACCATGTTTCAGGTCAGTGGGGTTGTGTTCTCGCGATAAGTCTATATCACGTAGGTGTGTGTGCTTTATTCCTGGTCATGTGAGTAATAGCCACTTTGACCTCCGCTTCGAGTTGACGGATTTGCGGTTGAACGCGATTGGGCGATTGACCTCACGGGGAATCAGGACAGTATATTCAAGTAGATATGAAACTTTACTTTTTTACTTTTGTGTGAATATCTGTGTGAATATCTCTTCCTGGAGGATGAGTCGGCTCCAATAAAGAGTCATTGGAATTTGGGTACATAGCGGCATCCTTAGCACCACTCGGCGTTTGTGTAAATCAGGTGCGAACTGCAGGTAAGCAGGGAGTTGCCAGAAAAGGGTGGTGTGCACCAAATAACCGTCTACGAGACCCTACTCCAGATTTTCACCAGTTTTATTCTCCCGAAGCCTTTTCCGCGATCGGGTATCCCACAAGGCAGCGGAGGTTTAAAATCAAGTTTCTCCTTCCCTTTGATGAAATGCCCTCCTAGGCTAAAGAGCTCCGTCTGCCCGAAGCAATCTTTTTTCAGGCGCTAGTCACTCGCGCTATCCCCTTCTGCTGTTGGTAGAAGCATTTTTGCCGGGCTTGGGAAGCCACTCGTTCAGGACAGAAGCTGGACTTGGTTGTCAGAGGCTATTTGAGACGCACGCCATATGAGAGCATTTTATAGTTAGTTAGAGCTCATCACCACTGCCACTTCGGGCTATGACTACCTTTGGAACCAGATATGAAACGCGTAAGATGACGTGTCTAATGTTGGATCGGATGTCCTCGGAGCCTGTGCAACCAGCGTGATGGACCTCAGGACAGCAAAAGATGATTGGTCAACGGCAATTTCCATCTCCCATTTCATTCTCCTGTCTCTGCAAAATGTCAATGTGTTCAGCATCATACTCTCTGCAGGTCGATCACTTCCGGGGGATCTGCGAGGGAACAGTGAAATTTTGGGCAACTTGTATTTCTAGACATGTTTTGATAATATTCCCAATGCAAAACATTTGTGCGCTATCGGTTACAGTAGATTTTGTGTACGGATTCTTTTCAGACACAGGATATTCGTCGACCAAGTTGATCGTTTCACAAAAGAAAACGAAATTAAATAGCAATCTATCCATTATCTCTAATTGGTCGTATTACCAAATACGCTATTAAAATTTCTGGAGTGTAAAGTCATGTTGACATAGACGCCAATTGAAACGAGTTAATCATCCGCAACCGAAGACGGAAAACGTTTTGCGAGCTACGGTATCTCTACCGTATATCAAAAGTACCTCCGAAGGAATAAGTCGAATCTTGAATAACACAGGTTTTAGAGTAACATTTGAGGCAGGTAGAACTCTCCGCTCCGTATTAATGCATCTCAAAGCTAAGACTCCTTTAGGTTGTGCGACAAACTGCATCTACAAAATCAACTGCAAGGGTTGCGAGG
>JACCGJ010011679.1:0-19633 GCA_013407085.1 Atriophallophorus winterbourni | reverse complement strand
GGAGCTTCATAAGTGAGACTTTCAATCACGTGCTCTTCATTTGTCAGTATCAAGTCCAAGATAGACGGCGTATCAGTACCACGAAATCGGGTATTGTTGAAAATATGGTTGTAGAGTGGAATTTCTTCCAGCAACTGTTGGTATAAAGCATTTAAAGAGTTTTCTGGATGAAATGAATTTCCCTCAAAGTTCGGCAGATTGAAATCTCCGATCAGAAGAAGTCTGCCGCGGTATCTGTTAGCCGCTAAGCGTATATTTGCAAGTAATGCTGAATTGTAGGCTTCGTCGGCTGAGGGCGAACGGTAAATCACACCACTATGCATTTTTCTCCTGCTGTTACATTAAGCGAACACCATAATGTGTCTTGCAGTTGTAAGTCATCATCAGTGATCTCTTGGCAGAGCAATCTCGGAATATGGTAAATCGCAACACCACCTCCTTGAGTCAGGCGATCGTGACGAAGTAGGGACATACCTTCAATGGCAACTTCATTGTCTATTAATGTTGGATGAAACCATGTCTCAGTTACGGCAATCACGTCTGGTGAGTGTGTGGTAGTTAGTTCAGTCAATTCGTGTAGTTCGTTTGTCAAGCATTGGGCATTCGTATATAAAAATTTGACAGTCGATGTTGATAGCAAGGACGGTTCATGAGATAAACTTATTGGTACAGCTCGGTCTGAGTCGGTAGGTAGGTAATTTTGTTCGCCGACTCCGGTAGAGTCGGCCGAATTCCGTTTTTTGGCTTGGTATTTGGACTTTCGGCATCAGCCTTGATATTATTAGTTTTGAGACGTCTGGGAATAATTTTAATCTCTCGGGGCAATTTGTATCGAAATTGCTTCCAATTTTTAAGAACGGCGTCAGCCATACTGTCTGTCAGCAGTGTCAGTTTGAGTGGTCGCGGAGCTTTACCTTCGTATTTCGGTGATGTCGGGATCCTAAAGGTATTGATAACAGTCGTCTTATTTGTTTGGATAGCGTCACTTATAAATTTCCATTGTTGTATATCGTGGTTGGAGTTACACTTTGCATCTTGACTATCAGCAGCTTCAGGAACGTTCAGGATTATAAGACTACGACTGTCGCGCTCGTTTACTTTCCCAGTGTTCCTGTTTACTGTAGATTTTGCCCGTTCTGACCAGGGTATGTCAACAAAGATACGTGACGTGTTTTGTTCACCGTCTTGCAACAAGTATGCAGATAAAAGTACATCTTCTAGTTCTTTTTCACTCTGCAACACTACCTTGAGCAATCTTGCTTTCAAGAATATGGGAACCAAGGGTGTAAGAGAACTCAAAATATCTTCCAACAGTCAATACCTTGCATTTGCTGAAATTGAAAGGTAGTTCATTTCTAACTGATCAGTTCTGTAAGGCATCAAGGTCCAGCTGAAGCTGTCTTGGGGCCAATACTCTGAAATGAGTGCTGCTTGATGTATAGTCAAATAAAAGAATTTCGTTGAACATTTCGTGAAAAACATGATTAAGAGAATTCAGTGTAATCTAACTTTTTAGTAAATTCTAGCAATCAGAGTCACCAATAATCAGGACATTGTTTTGATATCTGGAAACAAACAGTGGAGTGTTCTAAAATAAACTAGCACTTCATGCTTTGTCTGATGACGGTTGTTGGTAAATCACACCGAGAACACAGTTTTCACCTGTTGCTAAGTCAAGTGAACACCACAATGTGTCTTCCAGTATCAAATCGTTTTGTGTGATTTATCCGAACCTGAGGTGTTGATCATAGTAAATAGCAAAACCTCCTTCTTCACGGCCCACACGATAACGATGAAAAAGGATCATTTTTGAGCGGAAATTTTCTCCTCAGCTAATTGCTTAATAAATTTGGTTTCAGTTAAGGCTGTCATGAGCGCTATATATTCTACACGAAGCTTGATTAGTTCGGGTAATTTATTTATCAAGCATTGTGCGTTTGTTTCCAAACATTTGATGTTTGATCTGGATAAATTTGTTGGATGATACGTATTTAGGCTGATAAGTTTTGCACCTGTCAAAGATGATGTGGCCCGTGTTAATGGGTATATTACATCACCTACTCCAATAGAGTTCCAACGATATCCGTTTTTGGATCAGGATTATCGGTATCGCTGTGCTCGGTAACGTCTATGATATCGTCTATTTTCAGGTGTTTACTGATACTTTTCATCTTTTTTGGATCCATGTATCAATACTGGTTCCGATTGTTAAGCACGTTGTCCATAATAATGGTGGTCAAATGTGTAGGTTTAATGTGTCGTGGACCATAACATTCGTAAATCGGTGAGTTTGGGTTTCGGAAAGTATCGATTACAGCTGTATTGTTGGTCTGAATAGCATTTTTCAAAAATCTCCGCTGTTGAATTTCGTGGTTGGATATACGCTTTGCACCTGAACCAGTGTCACCTCTGAGCCATTTAAGAAAATAAGGTTGCGCTTATTGCAATCATTTGTTTTTGTTTTCCTTCCCATTCGGTAGCAGTTCTAGCTGCTCTGTCTAGGTCACATTATCAAATACACGATATGTAATTTGCATGCTGCCCCTTAGAAATTATAAATCCTTCTTATTTCGAACTTTTAACTGGAGCAACTGCGGCTCATTTCGGTTTAGCGCTTTGGGCGGATGACTGAATCGAATCAACGAAACCGGGGTGATCGCTTTTAGATTCATCGGAGTGTACAGTTTGAACCATTCAGACATGTTTTGCTGGAGTCTATTCGAGAGTAATGTATCAGTTGAATCTGGCCGTTGGTGAAGAAAACACTAAACGGAATTCCATTCGAGGCAACTTTGGTTAAGTGAACATTCGTCGTGACCGATTTCGGCTTTAAGGCGTTTTTCACACTCACCTGGGTGCGTGTTGCAACAATTCAACAATTTCAGAGGCATGGTTTGGTAATGGTAAAGTTAAGCGTATTCCTTTTTTTCACTTTAAATATTTCTTCATTAGTTCAATCTGCGCTCCCAGCAGCGACAATCTACTCTCGATTGAATTAGACACTTGTCCAACAAAAGAAGGTATACACTTTCCATTTATATTTGAATTTCTACCGGCATTTCATAAATAACAAACAGATGAATAAATAAATTTAAACTTGAATTCCACTGATGCATAGGCTTCGTACAACGAACCACGATGCTCAAACACTGAATCACAGTGATTCGTAGTAAAGCACTAAAGGTGCATGCGGATGACCATAGTGATGTGTTGCTTACATCCACAGAAATGACACTAAGGATACCCGTTTCGGGATGTTAGCCGTCATCAGGTGAAGACAGTAAGATTAATTTTAGTGAGCCTTGAACAAGTATAATTTTGTTTACCCCTTATCCATTGTTTAACTCCGCCAACTGCCGGTCAAGTTAGGGTGAAAAAGGAGGAGGGTTGGGCGTGGGGCTAGCAACCCCACCCCGTAAAAGACAACGCTGCTACAGAAACTGCAACAACAAAAACTGCACAAAAGCTGCCTGGACGGGAGGACTCCTCTTCAGTGGGGCTCATGACGCGTGCTGGTGAAAGCCTTCGGAAAGCCAACTCGCCGATAAGTCTTCTCACGACCAAGGCAAAGACCAGGATAGGGACCTGGAACATCAGAACCCTATATGAGAGCGGGAAATTAGCACAGGTAGCCAAAGAGATGGAAAGTTACAACATCAAAGTTCTGGGCCTATGTGAGACTCGATGGAATGGGAGCGGTCAGAACAGACTATCTTCAGGGGAAACCATCATCTATTCCGGACAGGAAGATATGAATCATGGCCACACTCAAGGAGTGGCAATAATGTTAGCGCCAGAGGCTACAAGAGCGCTAATGGCGTGGGAACCTGTCTCACCCAGACTAATGGCAGCCAGGTTCAACTTCAAGGGAAGGAGGATAACCATCATCCAGTGTTATGCGCCAACAAACACAGCCCAAGAAGAGGAGAAGGAAGATTTCTACAACTCTTTACAGGCCCTTTTAGACCGGACTCCGCGCAGAGACATAAAGATCGTCATGGGCGACTTGAACGCTAAGGTCGGTGATGACAACACAGGCAGGGAACTCATCATGGGCAGACACGGCGTGGGTACCTGCAACGATAACGGAGAGCTGTTCACAGACTTTTGTTCGTTCAATGACTTAGTAATAGGTGGCACCATTTACCCTCACAAAAGGATCCACAAGACTACTTGGACTTCACCCGATGGGAAGACGGAAAATCAGATAGATCACTTCACCATAGACAGAACGTGGAGGCGTAGTGTGCTGGACGTCAGAGTGTGGCGCGGCGCCGATGCAGCCTCCGACCATCACCTGCTGGTTGCAACAATGCGGACCAAGCTGAAGTCCTTCAACGATCCGTCAGGAAGAGCGTACCACAAGTTCAACACACAGTACTTGATGGACAAAAAAAAATCAGAAGAGTTCAACTGTGAAGTCAGGAATAGGTTCGAGGCGCTGTCGGAGTTGGCCGACGAAACAATAGAAAATCACTGGGCAGGAATATGAAAGACCTGGCAGGATGCGTGCACTAAAGTTCTGGGGAAGAAAGAGAGGGAACAGAAGGAATGGCTGACGAAGGGTACCTGGGAGAAGATTAAGAAGAGGAGGGATCTGAAGATGGAAATTAGCAGATGCGGTGACCTGCAACAGAAGGCAGACCTCAAGGCACAATATTGGGAGACAAACCGGGAAGTGAAGAAGGGTGCTAGACAGGACAAAAGGAAATTTATACACAACCTATCAGAGGAGGCAGAGCTAGCGGCAAAGCAGAATAACATGAAGAGGGTATATGAAATCACCCGAGCCTTGTCAGGGAAGAGTTCCAAACCGAGCAAACCAGTCAAGGACAAAAATGGAAGAACCATGACAAGCGAGGAGGGGCAACGGAAAAGATGGGTGGAACATTTTGAAGAAATTCTAAACAGACCACCTCCGCAAACATCTCCTGATATATCATCAGCAAAAGAATCCCTATGCATTAACACCAACCGCCCAACAATTGCAGAAATCATCAATGACATCAAGTCCCTGAAGAATGGTAAGGCACCAGGCCCTGACGGCATCCCCTCAGAAGCTCTAAAGGGAGACGCGACAGCGGCAGCGGAGATGTTACACCCCTTCCTGGTGAAGTTATGGGAACAGGAGAGAGTTCCGGCTGACTGGAAGCTCGGGCATTTGGTAAAGCTCCCCCAGAAAGGCGACCTTTCCCAATGCGGCAACTGGCGAGGAATCATGTTGCTGTCCATCCGCAGCAAAGTACTGACCAGAATCATCTTGGAGAGATTGAAAGAGGCGTTAGACAAGAAACTTAGAACAGAACAGGTGGGGTTTAGACAAGATAGGTCATGCATAGATCATATCGCCACTCTGCGTATTATCATCGAGCAATCCAGCGAATGGCAGTCTCCTTTGTACGCGATCTTCGTCGACTTCGAAAAAGCGTTTCACAGCGTCGACAGGGAGACAATATGGAAGCTAATGCAACACTACGGAATCCCGCAAAAGCTGATAAACATCATCCAACAGCTCTATGAGGACTCATCATGCCAGATCATCCACAACGGAAAGCTGACAGACCCCTTCCCAGTGAAGACTGGAGTGAGGCAAGGTTGCATGCTCTCGCCGATAATTTTCTTGATCGTCATAGACTGGATTATGAGAAGAACCACAGAGGGCAGCAACACCGGCATCCAGTGGACCCCCACCAAACATCTCGAAGACCTTGACTTTGCGGATGACATCGGCCTCCTGTCTCACAAGCAACAGCATGCACAGTCTAAGCTAACGCGCCTAGCAGAAGAGGCAGAGAAGACGGGCCTGAAAATCAACATAAAGAAAACCGAGGTGATGCGATTGAACAACCAACTACAGCAGCCACTGCATCTACAGGGGAAAGACGTGGTGGAGACTGACCGCTTTGTTTACCTTGGAAGCGTGGTTAACATTGATGGTGGCACAGAAGGCGACGTCAAGAGCCGAATCAGCAAAGCAAGGGTAGCGTTCAACACCCTGCGCCTCATCTGGAAATCTAAGGCCTTGTCTCAGCGCAGCAAAGTCCGCATCTTTAACACCAACGAAAAAGCAGTCCTCCTCTACGGGTCCGAAACATGGCGGATTACCCACAAAATCACCAACAAGATACAAACATTTGTCAACAAGTGCTTGCGCCACATTCTTAGCATCAGGTGGCCTGAGAAGATTTCAAACACAGACCTATGGCGTAGAATTAACCAGAACCCCGTTGATCAGGACATCAAGAGAAGAAAATGGGGGTGGATAGGTCACACACTCCGCAAACCAGCTGATAACGTCACTAGGCAAGCACTAGACTGGAATCCACAAGGTAAAAAAGAAAGTGGGACGACCCAAGCAGTCATGGAGAAGATCAGTCGTGAGTGAAGCGAAGGATGCCGTAATGACATGGTCTCAGCTGAGGATAGCAGCCCAGGACAGAGTTCGCTGGCGTGGCGTTGTTGCAGCCCTATGCTCCAACAGGAGTTCACAGGAATAAGTCAAGAATTCAAGTTTTATCCATTGTTTCCGATCCGAGAGTGACAATCTTTTCCGCAGCACTCACGGCGATAGGCAGAAGTCAGATACATGCAGGCGGCATGATCTTCGTGCAGCTAACAAACTTTGTATCAGATCTTCGCTAGCCTGGAGATGATGCTTTATACAGTGCATTCATACTGATTTGTCAAGTATAAGTAACTAATAATAAGGGTTAATTGCCCGAGAGATTTCATATTACTTTTGCCAACGTTTTTGAAATGCACCATTCGTGCGTGCCTCACCTAGATAGTAGAGGTCTCACTGCATGCACTGTATACCATCATTTTTGTCTTCACAGTCAAATTGCGATTGCCAGTGACATGAAAGTTCACACATAATTAGTTGGTAGCTGCTGTGCCAATCGATGCTAGCGAGAGGTTATCCGCAATATTTGAACCAACATATATGAAATAATGTACTGGTTAAAGCTATTAGATTTCAACAGTAATGATGGGAGGTGAAAAATCTCCTTGAACATGGACTTCGATATTGGTCATGGTGATTGTCAGCTAAACCTCTTTACAGTTTTACTAAAGACAGTCGATTAGCGGCCGGAGCTGCTCTTGGAAGTAAACGCATGTACTGCATTAATACATCCGATGCCGTGCGTTTTGTTTTGATGTGGTTTAGGTTGAAAAGCATGCCTTCATATAACATGCGTAGTCATGTTTTTCACCATGAAAGCTTGCTTTAGCGCCAGAGAAATGACTATAACGAGAAGCGTGGGAGCTAGAACGCAACTTGGTGCAACGAATTAAATTGGACTAAAAAAGAGTGGTAACAAATGATAAGTTTGAGCAGTGTTGGAACGCAGCCTATAAGATCATTTTGAAAAGACCCTTCCTGCTAACGTAGTCGAATGTCTTCGTAACATCAATAGAAACAGCTTAACGCGACATACGCTGATCGCGAGACTTTTCGTTAAATTGTTGGTCTTTCCACACACAATCTGCATTGAGATCTGGAGTAAAGTCAGTCTGTTAAAACTTGAAGCTGCATCTGTAGGACACACTCCTCGTGCAAGCACTAAAAAGGTAATCGACGAATTGGTTGTATTGAGCTGATCTACTGTATTCGATTAGCTCCGGTTGAATTCCTCCAAAATGTAGGGGTTGCGAGCCAAGTTATGCGAAGTCGATTTCGTGATCTCCAACGATCTCCAATCAAACAGCCAAATATTGATGTCTTTATGAGGTAACACTGCACACGGATCGGCATGAAATCATAGCATACTGTAGAACATTCATCGGTGTATGCAAAATTGGAGCATTCTCTTTAATCACGAGAGAAGACAAATCCAGAGAGTTCAAAATAAAATTAAACAAATAAAAGTGTATTTTCAGGATTAATTCAAATGAAGCAGGCAATGCCAAAACGAATCCCTATTCGAGGACAAATGTGTACGCACGATATGGAAAGATATAACACAAGAGCAATTGAAGACAGTTTATCAATTTTGAAGTCTTCAACAAATCATTTATCTGCGAAGATAATTGAGATGCCAGCCCTCTTGGTCGACTGCTCGTACCCTAAGTAAACTGACTTCTACATGCAATACAATGACGAACAATAATACCATTGTATCCCATCTCTTTCGAATGAAATTCTGGTCGAATAATTTGTATAAACATACGATGGAATCCAATTGTCGACCAAAAATGTAAGCCTTGATTTTGTACTTGTAATGCGCACATATTCACCGAAAATCGATCTGTATACCACATTGTATTGCAAACGAAAGTTGTTGCCAAATTATCCATGGGGCCACTGTTGACCTGTAACATACACGGGGTGTTCATTGTTCTGGTGTACATTCCGATGTACCGCGCACAGTTTGCTATGCGCCGCGATTTCAGGATCCGCGCCTCCAATAAACTTGGTGCAAACGTAACCGGAATCCAATTATTGCTAAACCGAAGCTTTGCCCACTTCGGGTAATGACCTTTTCGACGATTTCAGTGCCTCAACTTAGCTACGAAAGTCTACAGTGAGCGACAATTGACGGTGTTGGAAGGTGAACAGTAAAAGAGCCGAACGATTTATATCGCATTGCTAGGATACTGCAGCCAGATTTGATTGTTTTCGGTTCAGAATGTGAAGAAAGTGGAGAAAGCCTTCGCATTCATTTTTATCTTTTTATTACAGTTTCGTGAAATTAACGAGCTTGCGTTCAGAGAGCTTTTAAACCATAACACAAGATGTTTATCGGTTTCAGTTTGTTGCAGTTGTTGTGCAGTAGTCGATAGTGATCAACTTATTGCTAGCTTCTGCGTCAACCACTTGTGCTCAGTAGTTTAAGAATATTATGAAATGTTTCAGACATGAGCCAGATTTACGAAACCGCAGTTGACGAGCAATCTTGCCCGCGACTCATTGGCCCGTCTTGAAGGAATAAGATAAAGTCGAACACTTCATTCGGGTATTTTCCTTCGTACACACACATGTCGACCGTTTCCATTCTGTTTGCACTCATCAGGTAGGGATAGTAGGATCAAACTGCAAATCACGTGCCCAGACACACGCATATGGGGTTAAATCCATCGTCGTGAACAAAGATCCACATTTGCACGCTTATCCATCACACACCAAGAACGCTATCGTGTTGTTTGGTAAACAAGTTGCTCACTCGACCCAATGTTGGATAAGATTAGCACAAAGACCAAACATTTCGGTGAATTTCCCCAAACGCCTTCGAGAATTTCGCTACGGACACTTTCACTAGTGGCATCGGTGCTTCATGAATTTACTCCAATTTATTTGCACAAATGACGTGCTTTCAGAGAGTTTGCATTTCAGTCACTCAAGGAGCAATAATTGTTTTCCGTTTGTTGCAGTTCATGGAGTAGTCGATAGTGATCAACTAATTGCTAGTTCCTCCCTCAACCACTTGTGTTCAGTCGGTCAAGACAATACATTTCAATGAAATGTTTGTCGTTTTGTGTCGGTACATGTGTTTTGGCGTCAGGTTTTAGATGATTCCATCTTGATTCCATCAAACATACCATGAAAGTTATCATTATTCGCTGCGTCTCGAATACCGCGGCTGATGTCCGCGCATAAGTCATTTGCGCAACGCATAACTAACCGATGGACCTCTAATTAGGGGCACATTGCAGTCGCCAGTTTTAATCTTCATTTGTTCATCTAAAAATGCTGGGATATTTTCGTCCAGGACATCAGCGTTAAATGCATCTAACCGTTTATCATTCATACGTAGAAATAGATAATCCGGGTGGACACTTTTCATTTAATTCGAAGTTTACAAAGTTTGATTCTTTTTGCGGTGGTTTGCTGAGGTGGCTGCGACAGATTTCTGAAATTTCTTAGCAAGACGAATTTGCACGTTGAACTGGAATCAATCCTTTGTTTACAAATCAATTTGAATTATATCTGGGTGAAGCTTCATTTTTACATACACCGATGCATGGTCTGATATCAATATTTCGAATGATGATGTCTTCAAAATAATTCGTTTGTTAACGACACGATAACTAGATTCAAGATTCAGCGGCAGGTGACCTGCAAAAGTAATTTCGTCCGCGTCTCAACACTCCAACATTCTTTAAATAAACAATGTTTACTCTCAAGGCTAAATCACGAATAGGAAATTTATAAAAACTTGCTTCCCGCAGCTGCCTTTAGGGAAACATTTTGGTATATGTGACTCTGGTAAACAGGTTACCGCAGAACTGTTTCATGTAAACACCTAGGTAATCCTTTCCATTTGATTCTGTAAGCGTTAACAATGACGCTTTTTAACCCTTTGTCTACGGGAATCCGATTTACGTTTTTTATGAAATTTGTTGTGTTATTCTGCTTAATTATGGTATAAATAAAACACATGATTCATTTTTATGTTTTATGTATATATTTTCCAGGATATTTTGAGGTGGTAACTGGAGTTACCGTCAGTATTTTGGAAGGCAATTTTACCTCTGTCTTCATAACACACAATGAAATTATTTCTTTTAATATTAATAATATTTTGAAAAACTTGTAAGTATAACTCATTGCAGAATTGTTTTCTGCATTTTGCACATTTGTTCCATAATGATAAAATTATGTGATCATATAATGAAATAATAAGACATGAACATAACAAAATATTTATTCACTTTATAATATACAGTATAATAACATATATTTATCCATTGTTACACAAACGGTTTCAGGTTTACTCTGAGTGGTAGATTCGAAAGCATTATTTGCTGCATTGCAACAAAGATGCACCCCGCATTGGGAGCATTTACTCAAGGGGCGGGCTTGAATTCCGTTTTTTGAACAAACTTCACAGCGATACTTGTTGGTAGTATATTCTGGCCAATGAATTCCTACATTACCCGCACGAAAGGAGTCTGGAGTGGGATAGTATGACTTTCGCCGTTTCGCTGGACCTGGCCGTGTTCTTTGAGCATAAGTTAGCAAACCACGAGTTACTTCTCTGCAGTAATCAAATTGGGTCATCGGATTATCATCGTTACATTCTGTATACAAAATGTATGAATTGACTATTGCCGTGTCTAATAAGCCGAAGAACAGCCGGTGTCACCATTTCTTACTTTTACGATCCACTCCATACAGCCGACGCAGCAGAACATGCTTATCCACACCAGCCGTGTGCTTGTTGCAGTCACTCACTACGCTTGGGCATGCGACTGTGACGGTTTCTGAAAATACGTTTTTTGGCTGTATTTTCCCAGTATATCAATGTTTAATTATTTATTTATTTTTGATATGCAATTCTTTATTTTTCCGTGTTATGTATCATATCTGCTCAATAGGAATAGCAAAGAAATTGTGCTTGATAGAACAAATATAATTGGCTTCGTTTTGTTGTCCGCAGCAGAACAAAAAAGTGGATAGCACTGAAGCGAGAAGCGTGGGTGCAGCATAAAGCCAACACTACTTCTACTTCTTGGCAACATTTCCGTATATTACGCAACAAAGTGACTGCGCTTATTCGAGAGGATAAGGAAGCGCACCAATTGATGCTCCTGTCGAAAATGAAACGCAACCCTAAGTTATTATACAAAATCATGAACGCGAAAGCAAAAGTCAAACCAGGTATTTTTCCCATCCAGAATGGCGAAAAACTCACTGAAACAGCGTTAGAAACCGCAAATGCTCTGGCAATTTACTATTCTAAGGTGTTCGTGCCAAAGGTTTTAGTGGAACGTTCTGAGTATTCAATTGAAACAGGAATCGAAACATTGTGCGATATTTCGATAAATCCAATGATTGTTGCAAGTCATTTGCTCAAACTAAAGGTAAGAAAATCCCCAGGAGCGGATGGCATCACACCGGATGTGCTCAGGTTCAGTCACCGTCAGCTTTGTGAGCCGCTCTCCAGCCTGTTTAACTATTCGTTGCTTAAGGGAGTTGTACCGAAAGATTGGAAGTCTGGCGTGATAACACCTATCTTCAAAGGCGGTTGCCGATCTGACGCTGCAAATTATCGTCCCGTCACAATTTTACCTGTTATTACTAAGCTCATGGAACGTATAGTCTCGGAAAGAATAGTTGCACACTTCGAATCGCATAATTTGTTTTCGCCAGCGCAGCATGGATTTCGATCACACCGATTTTGTCTCACAAATCTTCTCCTCACGTTAGACGACTGGACAAAGGAGATGGATAAAAGTTCTTGCATCCATGTCTGTCACCTAGACATTTCGAAAGCTTTTGACAGAGTCAATCATAATTTGCTTCTTCAAAAACTGATGCGTTTAGGAATATGTGATTTACTCCTCTCATGGTTGTGCGACTATCTGTCAGATCGCGACGCCCGAGTTAAAGTTAACGGAGCGCTATCCCAAACGTTCAAAACCACCAGTGGAGTCCCACAAGGGTCTGTGCTGGGCCCGCTCCTCTTTCTGTTGTACATAAATGATTTACCCCCCTCCCTCATATCGTCCAAAATGGTCCTGTTCGCGGATGATATGAAAATTTGGACGCCAATAAGTTCTGCAGAGGATTGTGAGAAACTGCAAACGGATTTGGACAGCGTGTCGAATTGGGCGGCCATGAATGACATATCATTCAATATACAGAAATGTAAGATGCTCCATCTTGGCAAGAATGTTCCTCGCACATATCGATTGGGAACTGAAAACCTAGCATGGAGCTCGTTAAAAAAAGATCTTGGAGTGTGGATTAGCAGGAACCTGAAGAGCACAGCGCACTGTCAGAACATATATCGACGAGCAAACAGATTGTTAGGTATCTCTCGAAGAATATTTGGAAGATTCTCTCTGGTAACGTTACCAAGGATAATGGATGTCTACCTTCGCCCTACGATGAAGTTTGCGGTAGAGTCTGGGCTCCTTGGCTGCGAAAGGATATTGCTCTCTTCGATAAAATCTATCACAGAGCAACAAAGTTAGTGATGGGTCTTCTCAATGTTCCGTACCCCGAAAGATTACGACGTCTGGGTCTATGCGATTTTACCCAAAGGAGGATACGACGCGATATTATTCTGACTTATAGAATTGTGTCTACCGAAGGACATCCACTAAAACACTTGCTTGATGTATGTGATGGAAAAGTAACACGCGGACATACCTTATCCCTTTACGTCACAAGTTCCCGTATTGACTGTCGGCGCCATTTTTTCGCCATACGTGCTATGTTTCTTTGGAATTCCCTACCCAAACATGTGGTGGACTCTCCTTGCCTGGCGGCGTTTAAAGTGAAATTGGACTTACATATGCAAAAGAATAACATTCGTGAGCCTTACATTTGATATTCACTATTGCTTTTATACTATTGTATTTTTTCTGTTTTTATTCATACCGTCATCCTGTGGTGTTGTAAAGTATTAACTTTTTTAACCATAAATCTTTGAATTTGAAATTTGAATTCATCCAGAACTAACGTACCTATATCTTCTCTGAAAAATCTCTAGGATTGAGCATAGCCATAAAAAGTTCGCAAGGTAATCATTGGTTTTTCCCAAGTTTGGATTCGAAGTTACTTTCAGCTATTCTCTGCAACACAACAGCTCAATTTCTGGTTTGTGTGTACCGCAGCCTAGATCTGTGAGTTCCAGAGAGTTGGTAAGCCCTCCAGTTAATGTCACGCCATCCGATAATTCGAAGAATTGACGCGCGCCACTGGGTTGGTTTTTCACGTTTTGTCACTAGGTGGTAGAGAAGCAAAACTACCCTTTAGTTGTATAAGTACCCTCTCATATTGTTCCACCTGATTTCTGCACCAGATTCTAATTCCTCTGGTTCGCAAATTAGATCAGTTGCCATAGCTTGTATTTGGACAATGTCCATGCGATCAAAGTTGCGGGACATCATCACTTGGTTACTAGGTGCACCAAATTCCAGTCAATATGTATTATGGCATGTCACTCTTGTCTAGTGGCGAAAGGTATTTGATACCATAAATATCTCTTTCATGAGACGATAGAACCAAATCCAATTTGGACGGAGTGTGCCCCGAAATAAAATTTGTAGGTTCACTGACTCAGGTGACACTGATGCATAAATATTGGTACACCAATCGATTGCATCGTTCAGGAGCATGCTGAAAAACGATTTTTGCTTGTTTTCTGGTGCCTTAAGATACTGAGAGGCATTCGCTTGCCAACTAGTTATCCTCGCACTCGTATTCCAATGGCGGGTGATTTTGAAATACATCTTTCATGATTAATACAGCAGATGGCTTATATTTTTTGACTAATGTTGATCCCCTTACGGAAGTTTTCAATCTGGTCATGAGCGTTTTCGAACGCTTTTGATGAAAGTGATATTCAGACCGCGTATCAGGGACAACTTTGAAACGCCTATTTGTGTAGCGTTCAAGGTAAGCACATTTCGAAAGAAGCGTGTTTCTGTTCAGCTTGTCTATAAAGTTTACCACAATTGGACGGGTACTAAATACATTTAGGTTCCGCCGGCCTACACGATTGACTCTTTTCACCTAACACTAGATTCGTCCTGCCATACGCAAAATGTCCTGAACCCTGGTACTGTCCATTTGCCGTCGGCATTTGCTTTCGCGAATCAGCGGCTCTTCTCGATTTAGAATGAGCAGAGTACGAATTGGCTTCGTTTCCGCCATTATATTTGGTCCAGCGGGCTTACCTACATGCTCAGCCAGGGCATCCATTTGCCTTTCTAGATTGCTGTGAGTTTACTAGAGACTCATTCATAGCGAAGGCTTTCTTTTTATGAATTTTTTATCTGCCTTTGGTGCTATTTGATCCTTGCTGATGGTACTTTGGACAGGACCCGATTTTATTGAGGGGGTAGTTTTTATGCGAACTGCTTTGGCGTATGACAACGGAGAGTTTATATTTTCTGATACAACTTTGCTTTGCATAATATGGGTAGAGTTCCTTAAAAATGATTTCCTCGCGTTCAGCTTGCGGCGCCCACATACCCATCCCAGGAAACTAATTTGTAATAAGTTTCGTAATGCTTGGCAAGAATGTCAGAGCATTTTGGAAGCGCCCATCTCTGGTTCAGATCAGTTTATTTCAGTTTGCAAAAGACAGTAAGTGACTAACGAGCCAATCGAGCGTCCCGATTTCTCTCCGTGGTATGCTACAGAAGAGCGTCCACCACTTTAAACAATATTTTCACAAATTTCTTCTGGTATGAGAGTAATCTGAAATGCAGCTGAAAAACTCCCATCATCAATAGGTAAGGAAAGACATTAGTTCGTTCCCAAGACAACATGAAGATCGTACCAACTATTCCATTACCGGGGTGAATGTGGCTGAAAGCCCATTAGGCATCAAGAATACCTTCAACGATATGCGAAAATTAAATTTAATAGTCGTACGTTGCACGTGCCTTTGCTTCAGGCTAACTGGCAAACGAGAAAGTTCTACTTTTTCGTCACGGGGAGGGTCTATCGAAAATTGCGTGCTGGTGAAGAAAAAATCTTTCATTATATTCAGGTGTCTTCCAATAACGAACCATAACTGTAATTAGCTCGAAATCTCTCCGCCCGAGATTTGTTCCGTATGCGATTCATTCTCCTGCAGATAACGAAAATCCGGCTGGTGAACAAATTTTGGTTCGATTCTTCGAAAATTTTTCATAAGTATTGGAGCACAGCACCCTACTGCCTACTCCCTGCTATTAGCCACACCCTCTCTCATCCACCACAATTTCTTTGATTTTCTTATTCCGATGGATTTTGTGTTCCCTTTTCAATCTTCTTAACCAACCTTTCCGTAAAAACATGAATTTATGCATATATAATTTATTTATCAATTTTTTATGACAACTTCATTACAATTCGCACCACTTTTTCCATAATTACTTTCCATTTCTGTTCTCCATTTGTTTCTTGCATCCTAGTCATTCGTAAATCTTGACATAATTTAAATGAAATTTTATTTCTATTAGACATTGAAATTTTTTTCTTACCTACTGTATATTCATTTCCCTTATTGAACGAAAAAAAAATGTTTAAAAATCCCGCTCACTTCGGTCACTTGCACTGTACTATTTTCTTTTGCTGTTCAAATTTTGATAAACTGATCATGTATTGCATGCCTTGGATGTCCAAGAATATATATTATCATTATTATTATTATTAAATACACCTATTGCTTATTTTCAAATTTGTTCTTTCGATATAATATGTAGGACTATATTTTGCCAATTTGCCCATATTTCCCACTCGAAGCTTAATACGTTTGTGATATTAAACTGGCCAACTGAAAGCCTATAGCATTAGCTAGTTGTACAGTTTTTGGAAATGATCCGGGAAATAATGAATATTGGAACCTAGAAACGAAAACGGGATATAATTCCATTTGTGTTTAAGTTCAATATCAAGACGCATTTTACGCTTAAAATTATTAAAAGGGTAAAGCGGGCTCAAGAATCATCAGACGACATGTTGAATATCCGGCACTGCGATGTTAGATAATTAGTTCATGTGGTACACGCAGATTTGTTTTCGGGCACGAAGCGGACTGTTTAGCGTTTATTTTCACCAGCATGGTTATAAGTCATCGATTGATGTAACAATGTTTTATCAAGGATACAAATAAACAGTTTTCCTTATTTAATTTATACTTTATATCTGGAAAAAGATTTGCCAAAAATGATTTGCCGAATACTATCACACAGCTTAATAGGTTTGGGATATTTTTGGATTCACTATATTAGCGATCGTCAGTTAATAACCCAGCTGCTTCTAAAATCTTTTGCACATCAACAACTGGGGCTTAGCTTTGGTAAGTTTCTCCCATCCTCGTTAATTTGGAAGCGAGCAATATTAGACCAACATAATCATGTTTAGACTAACCCTTTATAATCTTCAAGCTTTTGCCCCGATTGTCTTTCACAGTTTTGAGATGAATGATTTAATCTAACCGAAAAGATTGTTACTTATTCCAATCGAACATAGATTCAAAATAACTTAGCTGTGTGAAACGAAATCAAACCATTGAATTTCCCACGCAATAGTTATATGGTTACTGAACCTTTGTTGATCGATGTACATTTACATTCTAATTATTCCAGATAGAATTTAGTTCACGCCAATTTGTCCAAAAACAACGTTGAACTAGTGTAAAGTTATCAGGTCCAGTAGATCAGAAAAACAAGGATTTTCAAGCTGCTTGAGCTGTTGGAAACCAGAGGGTGTAAGGCTCCAAATACGTTAATTTTCAACTATATTCGGAATAAATGAATTTTAAAAGTGTCACAAATGAGTGTTTCCATTCAAGCTCGAATGAACTTGATTTAGGTAAGAGATTGTACAAAGTAAATAGAAGTAAATAAATATTTTCTATTTTTCGCAAGAATAACAGGCATAATGCTCACCACGTCAGGCTGATAACACCGATCTGATAAATGACGTAAAATCTGTGACGAAATAGGCGGTTAAGTTGGACCTTCCCCTTGACATAAAGAAGAGTCACTTGCTCTCTACACGGGCAGGTAACATGATTTTCTCTACGCCATCAGCAAACACGCGGTTCCATCGGGTTAAATCTATAAAGGACTTAGAAATCATAATTCTCGCAAGCTTTTAGTGGGTCGACCAATATGCTGCTGGGGTTCAAAGGGCTAGAATGGAACATTTTCGACAACATTTAGCCTTTACATGCAGAAAACCTCAGGTGCTGTTACCACTTTACAAGGTAATAGTGAGGCCGCATATACAATACTGTATTCAGGCTTGGAGGCAGTATTACCACAAAGATATGGTGCAGCTAGAAAATATACAGAATCTGGCCACTCGCGTAATTTTTGGGTTATCACGCACCAACTCTCTCAGCATCAGGACTCCTCTCGCTTAGGAGGAAGCAGCTTGGAATGACCTATAGAAACATTTTTAGTTGTCAAAGGATTAAGCTGTCACAAATTCGATGATTTCTTCCGCTTCTCTCTTATGGTTGGAACACTAGGGCACAGTTTCAAGCTATGTGAACACCACACCAGCCTGGAATCCAGAACACACTTCTTTAGCATCCGTGTAGTGAATATGTGGACCTCACTCCCCGCAGAAGTAATTTCGGCAGCTACAGAAAAATCCTTCAAAAATGGGCTAAAAAAGAACGGTGGCAGGTGCTCCTTCCGGAGCATTACCATTAGGATTAAATCCCCCATTTTTGTTGAAAAAAAACAGCGAACATATTGTGAATATCGTTTCCAGACACACAAAGAAGTGTTTCTCTTACAGTTTTTTTGTTTTTCTATATCGTCTTTTTATTCGATTGGGCAAGCAACTTGCAATAACTCTCTCATCTTTCGTTCACGAGACCTCTCCCATCTTCCATTCTCAGCTACACAAGCCTGAGCTCCCTACAAACCAATCCTGCTAATGGTGGGTATTATCAAGCACAACTCCGAAAGAATCGTGGTACTGGTTTTGACTTGGTCGACTATCGTCCTTTGATACTAATAATGATACTGATACAGTTGATAGAACGTATAACCCAAACAGAATAAAATTATAATAATATAATCCAGATAGGGCTTTAATTATTTTTGCTTTACTTGATGCTCAATCAAGTGGTATCTGTAAATAGGCATAGCTTAGATCGATTTTCGAGAAAACACATAAACCATGTGAACGAGATTAGATAGCATCAGGCTCCTTAGATGTACGACTGTAACTCTGTAATAACCACAACACAATGAGTTTGACCATCGCTTTCAGGGGCGTAACTATTGGTCTGATCCACTTAGAGGCTTCCACGGGTAAAAGAACACCACTTTTACATTAGGATTTCTTCACTTTTCGGAGAGATTCCCTTAAATCATATATGATCAGGTGACGTTTAAAAAATATAGGATCATCAGTTATTGTTAAATTAATAGGTTTTATTTTCATACCACCTCAAATCGATGCACACTAACGAATTAAATCTCTTATTACTTGAGAGTCAGATTTTGTGGATGAACTTGTAGATGCGAAGGAATGTCAATATTCTGTCATTTCAGCGCCTTCAGACCCAAAATAGGTGTTCTAAATTTCATTACGTCGAATGAATGCTCCACTGGTTTTGTAGTGTCATATCTGATCGGAATATAGCGAACTCCCAAGACATATACAGAACGTCCGGTAATGCCATGAAACGAAACATCAGATTGATGATTCGGCTATTAGGGGCAAAACGTTTCAAGTCATTCAAGGTTATTAATGATTCTACACTTCCGATATCAAGTATAATGTCATTTGAAAATTAACGATTGAATGTACGTTTTCGAATATGAGAAACGGTTGTTGGTAGCACTGATAAAAATAATATAGTCATTTGGTTTACACCGATGACATCTGGATAATTATTATGCACACATCATGACTTAGAATGTCACAAACTGACTGAAAATGTTCGATTTTACCACATTTATAACATTTAACATTACAAAATTTGCGAGTGATAAGCGAGAATGTAACTTGCCACAAGATGCGCTTTTTCCACACTTATGGTTGTTGAATTTGGAATTATTATTGCTAAATTTACGTATTATATTTGGTATTGCCTAGGAATCCCTTTGACGCTGTGGTCGGTTGCTTAACTAACATTTAGGTTTGGAGGTTCCAAACAAAACAGATTGAGTATCAGTAAAACTTTGATTATTGGTTTCTTTAGTAACATCCTCCTAATGC
>JACCGJ010011678.1:0-27701 GCA_013407085.1 Atriophallophorus winterbourni | reverse complement strand
AGTGAGCTGCATGCTGAAACACGCTGAAGTCTCCTACCATTCTTTTTTATTTACCCCCTCATATCTGTCTAGGCCTGGGCAACCTGACAGTAATATCGCCCACGTGCAGTCTCTGACTGTGCGGCACTTTGCCTGGATCAGGCTTGTGCTTTCATACATAAAGTTTCAATTTATTTGACTTCACAGTTTTCAACTGAATGCTACCGGTAGTGAAAATTAGCTTAGAAACATGCAGCTCACTACAATTGGCAATTTTGTATTTCACGGTAATATTTATGCGACATAGAAGTTCTGCACAATTGCGTATCCATATTCTAAACGCTGGAGGTAATCAATTGTAATATGCTTGGGACCGATAGATTATTCATAATGCAATTTTTACATGCAATCGGCGTTGGTAGAATTTGTACGAATCATTGCAAAAAATTGGTCTGAGTCATTTTTGTCAATAGGCCTATGGCCTTGTCATCCTTCAATCGGAATTGGTGATGCGGACATTGACTCTAAGCGATTGTTAACTACAGAAATCGGATGTGTATGATGAAATCCCGAGCCTGGATCCAGGCAAAGTGCCCCGCCATCGTAGACCAAGAGGGCTAAGATACTGTCAGGTTGCCCAGGCCTTGATGGATATAAGATTGGGGAAATTGCATTGAAGCTCCATTTGTGTCCACATGCAGCTCACTGCACGGTTGCACATCCGTATGATAGCCACGAATAATTGAAAAAGGTATCTTTTTTATTTTGAGTAACTTGCTGTCTTGTGCTATTACTGTGCATGCAATGCAAAAGTTATCGTTATCAGTTTTATGTTCACTTTTGCTCATCCGCTTATATTGTTTCGTATTGTTTGACACTGTTTGGTTCTAAACCTGTTCTTTTTTCTTCCTAATATCTGTCTAGGCCTTGGCAACCTGACAGTATCTTAGCCCGCGTCTGACTGTACGGCACTTTGCCTAAATCTCGTTTGTGCTTTCCAGACCTGTGTTGCACGATAATGATTACGGAACAACTCACCAAAAATGTCTCAGAGTATTGCGAAGTTAATTTAATTCGTTTCGGTAACAAGTCTTGTGGTTCAGTGAGCCGGTGCTTATCTCCGGTTACTGTCATCGCCATCATGGAACATGGGTCTGTAGCCAGACAAATTGCCAAGCAACTTGAAGCAAGAAAGACTGATAAAGAAACGCGTATTGTTGTAGACTGACTACTACAATAACGTCCGATGAAGATAGGAGAAAACACACAGGACAGTGAAGATTTTATCGCGGTAGTCAAACATGTGCAACGGGGCAGATGAGCGGTCACGTAGCACGTGTGAACCGAACAGATGTCGGGGTCATTTGTTTTTAGGTCCGGTAAATGATTTGTTACACAGCCCAACTCCAAGAAGTCTGGATAGAGGAGATACTTTTGATCAGGAATTGACCGTCAAATGGGCCAAGCGGTGTCAGGTCATTCAAGCTGGAACATAGAATCTCAGCAACCAGTCATCTAAAGTCAGCCAAGGCATTTAATCTGCATGGGTCGGTTGCCGGTGGTGACCGAGGTACGGTACTTAAAGAACCGATCAGGACTAAGCCGAGTCACGTTTCACATGGGGTGAACGCGCTACTTGCGGGAATCGCCCGTCTCACAGGGCCTTGGTCCGAACCCAGTAGGAGCAAATGTGGTATGGTATGAAAGCACAAACCTGATCCAGGCAAAGTGCCGCACTGTCAAAGACTGCACGTGGGCTAAGATACTGTCAGGTTGCCCAAGCCTGGAAAGATGGGGGGATAGAAATGGTAGTGAGACTCCAGCGTATTTCAGCATGCAGCTCACTACCGTTAGCCAATCAATTTAGCACGATGTTAGCCGCACAGCACATAAATGTTGCACGATTGCACCCGAGCAGATGTAGGCGCATCTTTAGGCTGAACAACGAACAACCAGATGCCTTGAAAGCACAGTCCCTGCTGAGAATATCCTGCATCTCCAGGGTTGATGGCAAACTGCCGCACCTGGATTAAACTTGGTGGCGTGTCAAGTCGGGCTGGTAAGTACCTTGTCTGATAGATTTCGTGTTGGAATGTGAGTGCTCATGGTTGATGGTGGTGGGGACACCGGTAAAGCTGTTTTTTATTCTCAAAATTTAATGTCAACTTTTTTCTTTATCTACGGTGATGTCAACCGGTCTATTAGTTAATCGATGGTACAGAGACGATTATCGAAGACCTGGCTGCGTTATTAATCTCTTCTGAAACCTCTGGTTTCACAGGACCGCTCGCGTTGCGTCATCGTCTCTGCCCTTAAACTACAGAGCCAGCTTTCAGTCGTCAAAGATGACCCAGGTTATGAAACACTACTTTGCTTTTTTAGTACAATCGCTACTTTCGTAAAACCACACAGGTTCATAAAATATTCCACAGTTTATTTTGTAATAAAACCTATTTTAAACATCCCTGTAGGAATTGATGAGGGTCAAAATGCGTCGTCAGCAAGGTGCAAAAAACCTCTTGTCATATCCCGTTGAAGTTTCGTATGCTGTTGAAGTATAGTTTTGTCAAGCAGATATAGATTGAAAGCAGAAGTATTCAGTACCCGGAAGTCAGGTTTTATTCACTTCAGAATGACAGTATGAGAGCTAAAATGGAAAGAGAGAGACGTGAGTAAAAGTAGGGTAGCAGATGTGCACAAAGGCAATGTTATATTCACAACATTCTCCCCGGCCAGAATGTTCTATCTAGATTTCTCTGTTCCGCAATACATAAGGCCTGGTACGCTGTTGCTGAACCACCAATTCTTGGGCGTTTTTGGAAAGCATCCTGGAGTCCAATGTGGCAGTATCCTGGTCAGAACGCTGGTTCCGTGTGGCATGCTCGTCATACAAATGAATTTCATCAGGAGCGTCGGTAGAAAAATCTCCTTTTGGTGCTAACTGGCGTGTAGACACTGTGTCCTCGCGTCCAGTCGGGAACCGAACATGCGCATACTGAGGGTTGCATTCGATCAGCTGTACTTCGTCTACCAGGGGGTCAAATTTAGATGCTCGGTAATTGCGTTTCATAAGCATATCTACGGAATCTGACAACCATGGCGGGAGACTTCTATTTGGAGTCGATCGTCTGGTGTATTGAAAGAGGCGCTCATGTGGGGTCGAATTGGTTGCAGTGCAAAGGAGGGACCTTACGGAGTGTAAAGCATCTAATAAGACGCTCTCCCATCGATCGGTTGATAAGTTTCTCGTTTTCAAGGCCAATGATATGGCTTTCCATAGCGTACCATTCAGTCGTCCGACTTGCCCGTTGCCTTGAGGGTTGTAAGGTGTAGTCCGGCTCGTGGCGATCCCTTTATCCAGCAGAAACTTTTTGAGTTCGTCTGACATGAACGCAGAACCACGATCGGAGTGTACATAGGATGGCATTCCGAAGATAGCGAATAGTTGTGAAAGACAATTGATGACAGTTTGCGCTGAGGT
This sequence comes from Atriophallophorus winterbourni, assembly GCA_013407085.1. Classification (NCBI taxonomy): domain Eukaryota; kingdom Metazoa; phylum Platyhelminthes; class Trematoda; order Plagiorchiida; family Microphallidae; genus Atriophallophorus; species Atriophallophorus winterbourni. The sequence continues at coordinate 24,241 of JACCGJ010011678.1, read as the reverse complement.
GTCTGCACAAGCAAAAGGGAACCGTGAATATTCATCGATCATCGTCAACAGGTAACGGTTGCGAGTAGCTGATGGAAGTGGTCCTTTGAAGTCTATACTCAGTCGTTCAAATGGTTGAGTTGCTTTTATTAAGTTTTGTCTATCTGGTTGGAAGAAACGAGGTTTGAGTTCGCAGCAAGCGTTACACCTGGAACAACCACTTCGGATTTCGGCGATAGAGAAGGGTAAACTCAATTTTCGAACGAATGCGATGTAATGCGATCAGATCTCGATGAGTTGATCAATCCTCACAGTAAGCACGAGAAAGCGCGTCGGCTGCAGCATTTTCTATCCCTGGACGGTAAATTACATCGAATCGATATGGAGATAGCTCCATTCTCCAACGCAAGATTTTATCATTTTTAACTTTCGTACGTTGCCGATTGTCGTACATGAAAGCGACAGAGCGTTGATCGGTGACTAATTTGAAATGATTGCCAAGTATGTATGTATGAAAGCACAAGCCTGATCCAGGCAAAGTGCCGCACAGTCAGAGACTGCACGTGGGCTAAGATACTCTCAGGTTGCCCAGGCCTAGACAGATATGAGGGGGGATAGAAATGGTAGTGAGACTGCAGCGTGTTTCAGCATGCAGCTCAATACCGTTGGCCAATCAATTTAGCACGATGTTAGCCGCACAGCATATGAATGCTGCACGATTGCACATCCGTGCAGATTGCCAAGAAGATAATGCTTCCACTTACGAACTGCTTCTACGACTGCGTGGGCTTCTTTTTCAACAGAAGAGTGATGTCTTTCAGATGATGTTAGCGTCCGAGAGAAAAAGGCAACAGGTCTGCCATTTTGATTCAAAGTCGCCGCGATTGCTACATCCGAAGCATCAGTTTCCACCGTGAGCGGTACGTTAGGATCAATAGTTACTACCACTGCGCTCTCTAGTTCCTTGCACAAGGCCCGAAATGTCTCGACAACGTGCTCCAGCAACGGAAAAGTTTTATTGTGGACAAGTGGATGGATTTTATCTGAGAAGTGTGAAATCCATTGGGAATAATAGGCGAACATTCCCATAATTCTCTGCTGAGCTTTGATGTTGCTAGGCAGTTCTAGGGTTCTAAGCGGTTGTAGTCGATCAGGATCAGGTTTGATTGCCCCTGTGTTACCTCGTAGCCAAGCAATCGGATAGTATCCGAGCAGATGATACTCTTGGAATCATTGAATGTTATGTTGTACTTCTTCGATGCGATCAGAAACTTTTCTAAATTACTGTCATGCTGAGTTTTATCAATACCGCATATGGTAACATTGTCAATGTAAAAGAAAATATCTTCTAGTTTCTCGTTTTCTATTATGACATCCATGATACGCTGGAAACACCGTTTGTAACACCGAAAGGTATTCGACAAAACTGATATAATTTGCCACAAGCCTCGAAAGCGGTGAACTTTTTATCATCATTATGCAGGGGTATTTGATGATAAGCCCTCAGCAGATCTAAAGTACTGAAGTATTTGTACTGTGAAACTTTTTCAATCATTACGTCTATACGTGGAAGAGGAGATGCATCCAGCTGGGTGTACCGATTTATAGTTTGACTGTAGTCGACAACCAGACGTTTCTTATGACGTTCATTCGTCGTGGCCAAGACCTGGGCTCTCCACGGAGAGACCGACGGTTCGATGATCCCTTCATTCAAAAGACGCTTGATTTCTGAACGTATGAACTGTTCGTCCGGGACGGAATGTCGTCTGGATTTCGTTGTTATCGGTTTGCAATTTTTCGAGAGATGATTGAAGAGTATCGGGGGATCAACGTTAGCAGCGGTTAACCCACAAATAGACAGAGGTGGTAGAGCACCTCCAAAAGGAATTTCCACCTTTTGATGTAACTTCAAAAAGTCATGACCCAAAAGAACATCTGAACATAGATTCGGGAGTACCGAGAATTTGATGTTGTGATAGGTAGAACCATTGATTGAGACTGAGAGAAAACAATGACCGTCCGTATAACTGGATAGTGATGTGTTGGCCATTGTTATGAGGTTTTTTGATTTAGTTACTTTGAGAGAGTTTCCAAGCACAACTGGAGTTGAAATATAGCTTTCGGAACTTCCCGTATCGATTAGAGCCTTGAGCTTTATCCCGTTTATCTACAAAGGAATCACCGCTTTGGATAGACTTTCCGGAGCTGAGGTTGAAGCAAGAGCTGAGATGGTGGAGTTAATCGCGCTGGGCTTCGTCTTGCGGGAGGACAGGCAAACAGACTGAAAATGACCCTTTTTGTCACAGGCTTTACAAGTTGCATCACGAGCGGGGCACTTCACACGAGGATGTCGACTATAGCCACAAAAGAAGCATTTGAGTGTCGATACCGCGGCTGTTATCTCCGTAGCTTCGGTAGGGTCAGCAACTGAACTGGTGGATTCGGAAGTCGTACCACATGGGATATTATGGTTCTGATAAGTATGCGATTGTATTTCGGATAGCTCCAAAGAGCGTGCTTGTTTGAAGGCTGTCTGAAAATCCAACGAACGCCACTCGAGTAAACGTTGTCGCATGCTATTTGATCGTATGCCAGTGATGAATGCGTCCCGGATAGCATCGTCACGGTATTGTTCGGCTGTCACGGCTGTGAAATTACATTCCTTTGCCAATGACTAGTTTAAAGCGAATCGATCGAGAGATTAGTCGCTTTCTTGTTTACCAGTGGCAAGAAGATGGCGTCAAACACTTCGTTTTGAGGCTGCATGTAGAGATTCTTGAGGACAGAGATGGAATCGTTGAAGTTGTCGCACTCAATCGATTGGAATATGTTTGGGACCGATCGTGTATTCATAATGCAAAGGAATTTGTGTGCAATCGGTTAGAGTAGTTTTTGGGTAACGTTTCACTTCTGACACAGAAGCTTCGTCAGACCAAGGGTGATAGTCAGGACAGGGAACGTGATTAAGTAGCAGTCAACCCACCACCACTTATTTGACCTTACCGCTAAACAGCATATAGTACGCCTACGCTGTGTCACGTCTCGTGGGAATGACCAGGATCAGTGGCCGATTTTCCACACAGTGTGTATCCACGTCTATCTGATACAAGTGAACACGGTCAAGTTCAGTTGACACAGCGGCCCACATACGTAAAAGTACATAACTAACGGGGCTAAGGTTAAGCTGTTTGAAGAAAAACAAAAATCTAATTAACTAGTAGGTATAAGGTGAATAAAAATTATTTACTCTCGCATCAGTGCTGAGCGCCAGATTGTGGAGATTTCTGCCCCATCCACCTTACCCAAAAACTACTCTAACCGATTGCACACAAATTCCTTTGCATTGTCGCACTCAGTTATGTAGTCGTAAACCGCGGTGGAGACAAAGTTGATCAAGTAATTGAGTTTAACTGACTCTTCAGTTTTAACGGCGGCGATGAAGTTCTGAAAGGTTTTATACCAATGATTACACCGTTTCGCAGCTTCAGGAGAACTGGGGTCAACGTCGAATCGTTCAGGTTGAAGATGACGTTCCATGATCAAGTATTCTTGAAGTGAATAAATTGAAGTTTAGTTTTGTCAAGCAGATATAGATTGAAAGCAGAAGTATTCAGTACCCGGAAGTCAGGTTTTATTCACTCCAGAATGACAGTATGAGAGCTAAAATGGAAAGCGAGAGACGTGAGTAAAAGTAGGGTAGCAGATGTGCATAAAGGCAATGTCATATTCACAATAGCTGTGCAGCTTACACTGTTATAAACTGATTCTCCACCGGTAGTGAGCTGCATGCGAATACACGCTGGAGTCATCATTATCACAGACAGCATTACACCGGTAGCATGTACCGAATACTTAACTCCCGCACAACCATGAAAAAGTAAAATCCTAAAAATGGGGAAGGGTGGGGCTTAAATAGCTACGGATTCTACATAAGAGTAAGCACAAACAAATTGGGTAGAGGTGCCTACACCTCGAATGGAACATGCATTCAAACAGTTTTCGTGAATGAGTAGAGCGATATCAGCATGACATCTTCCTTACAGCTTTCACTGTCATGCATCATAACAAGCTTTTCTCGTCACTCCGCTTGACAACATACAAGGTTAAGCAAACACTCCAAGAAGATGCTTAGTGCAAGACCGCCATTGAACACGGTTTCGGGACATATCCTGTAGCGTAACTAACCATTGCGATATCTGGTCGCGGGGACACCAGCCTGGAAGACGCGCTGTGCCGACTTTGGAAAGGTTACTAGTAAGGGTTTTTAACTGCCTATGCCATGTAACGGTTTGGCCACCCCGAGATTTACGCCAATCAGGATGTGGCGTTGCATAAAGAATCCGTTTCAGAAGTCGGTGGTCCGGCATCCGTAAAACGTGACCCAACCAGCGTAACCTATGCAGGTTGATCTGCTTCTCTATATCAACATTACTACCGAACAACTTATTTCGGCGAGCATCGGTGTGTATGCGATTGTAACAGCTAACTCCTAGAATGTTGCGGAGACACGCTGGATTCCCACTGCCATTTCTAATTTCCTTTCCTATATGTGTCTGGGTGTGGGAAACCTGATAGTATCTTGGCATACTCCCTTTGACTGCGCGGTACTTTGCCTGGATGAGGCTTGTGTATGTGTGATTTCATAATATGGTAGAAAAAGCTACGAGCTTAAGGGGTAATACTAGGATAGTCCATTCAGGGGGGTCGGGTGGAGTCCAGCTGTTTCGGCGTTATTTTTCAAAGTTCCATATAGGTCGGGGCTTTATCTATCATATGACAGTCAATATATGGGCTCCGGAAAGTTCAGGCTGAGCTGATGAGCCAGCTTGAAGGCATGTCCCCGAGTTCCGGAACTGGGTGCCATCAAGAGCAATTCATTGCATGCGCGTTTGCCATCCTAAAATATCTGGAAACCAGTATCAGATGCGACGGTAACTCATCGAGAACACTGAGTTGATGAAGGCGGTCTTCATAGTCGAGCTTTGTGGATCTCCGCTGGGCCTACTCTAGGAGGCGTTGATCACGCTTAAGCCATAGGGACCAACTGGATATCGCATATTCGAAGTGGCTCTAATTTACGCGTGTAAGGGTGAGGGAAATAGGTGGCCGTCGAAAGACCCGTTTGAGGAGGCTTCCGAGAACATTTGGCTGGTCACCCAATATCTATTGTACCGATGTTGACTAAGCTGACGAGTGCACAGAGATCAGCATTTTCTTGGGTTGAAAGGGAGCTAGTTGGACGTTGCCCTGATATTTAGTGAGGTAAGATCCGCCTGCAGGTTGTCACAATCATTTGAAAAGGGAGGATGCGCTATAGTTTGATATCATCCTCGAACATTAGAAACGGTGAGTTCGTACATGCTCCAATGTCATTGATGAGCATCAAGCACAGACGCGGACCGAGTCGAGAGCATCGGGTAATCCGCATTTTATTAAAATACAATCGGAAATCGATTGTCTGACGCGATCGCGGAGTACTGGAGAGAGGCTAGCCAAGACAAGTGTGGGTTACCAATTACTAATAGGTAAAGCTTTTGCAGCAAAAAAGCGTGGTTTACTCTGTCAAAAGTTTCAGGGAAGTTCAGGCATATGACATCAACACCATTGCCTACATCGACGGCCTCGGTCCAGCTGTCCCGATGAAAAGCCAGTTTGTTGTGTAGGAGTTTCCGCGGCGAAACCCATGTTGTTCGACGGCGTTTGCGTTGTCCATAAAAGACATCAAAACGTCGGAGATAATGGATTCCAACATTTTGGAAAGCACATGGAGCAGAGTGACTTGATGACAGTTTGCAGGGTCTCTGCGGTTCCTTCCTTTGTAGATTGGGGTCATGTTTCCAAACTTCGGGAACATGGGAGGTATCTAATATACGTTCGAACGAATGGAAAGTCGTTCACAAAGTTGCGCGGCACCGCACGCAGTTCTTCTGGTATGACCCGTTTACTCCCGGTGCTAAGTTGTCACGGAACTGCATGATCTTTTTATATACGCGTTCAGCGGTGAACAGAATAGTAGATAGTCTAGGTAGGACTGTGGTGATATAAAACAAGGATGGTGGGAAATTCTGAAATACCGGTATATAGTGATCTTTCAGAGTACTTGTGGCTTCGACAGAAGTCGGTATAGAGCCACATTTTCCGAAGCGGGATACCAGTTTTCACTTTCATTTTGTCGTTTATAAAATGGTATAGCAGTTTTCGGTTGTTCAGACACCATGCAGTTAACTTGCAGCTTGTCTTGACGCAGTAGAGACGTACAGTGGTTGCGTAATTGTAAATATTTTTCCCGATTAAGCACACACTTCCGATCCAAACACATGTCACGCGGCGTTTCTGCGGCTGATCCACGAGTTCTACTACGAATGAAGGCACGTTGGATAATTCGATCGTCTGTTTTGGAATTCCATTATTGTTGCAGTAGAAGGTGCCACTGACCAAGTGAGCTCGGGGTTGTCACTCAATCTGAAGTCCAAATTGTTATCAGTTGCGATGTTGTGAAATGCCTTGTAATGTGTGACTTTCCGTACCAGGGGTACCTCCTCATCAAGGAATTCTGCCAACTCAACATCTGCTGATGACTTCAACACAATGCGCAACAATCTTGTTTCGCCAACATATGCAGACTCGTGGTGTCTTGACAAGCGGACCATGCTAGCCGCTTCTATGATAGAATAGCTCATGATATAATTTTCTCCATTGATTGACGTGTTTTGAAGATGGGTGAATCACTCTTCGGTAAATTGGACTAAATCACGGTAGGTGCCTCCGCTCATGCAACCGAGACCTTCGTTGTCGTCGCCACGGGACTATAGGAAATAACTCGTACTTTACTCTGAGATTTTGCAGCGCGCTCTGTCACAGTAGATGGCGTTCCAGTAGATGTAATCGGACTGGGTTGTTTGTCGGCATCTGTACAAGGTGTAGCACTTCGCGTTCCAGTTGTACAAATCATTGTTTCTGTGGAACGGCACCATATCTGTATCAGATTGTGCAAATATATATATATATTCCGAGTTCACGTAATGCCTGGTGGCAAGCTTCTCGATTTAGACTCTGCTGATGATATTGTTCGGCTCATCGACTCGTACACAAATGCACAGGCGATACTTAGCAAACTAGCTAATATTGTGCCCGCATTTGGAATGCGATTTGCACCCCTCAATTGCCGTGTTGTGCTGCATGATATAAACGTATCAAACAGCACTTTATTACTTGAAAATCATGCGCTCTTAATTGTAGATCGTGTTACGTATCTCGGTGGTTGTATCTATAATTCTGTATTCTTAGGTGACAAGGTTTCGGCACGCATTTCTAAGGCGACCGTAGTATTCCGCAACCTAGGTCACCTCTGGCGTCAGAAAGGACTTCTGTTGCTAAAAGGTATAGTCTACAAAATGACAGTTCGGGCTGTATTATTGTATGGGTGAGAATGCCAGAGCACGTAATCGAAGCAGCAATAATTGCTAAGAATGGATGGTGAAGGTTAGAAATATTTTGACGTGTTGGATCATTAGTAGCTTGTTTTCGCTTACTCGCGCTGCCTGTATGCAACAGACAATCTGACCTTGTTTATCGTGTTCTTGTTATTGTCATGATTGTATTCGGCCTGGGATACTGTCAGTTCATCCACACCTAGACAGAAATAATTGGGGTTCTCGGCTAAAGCCTTACACGCAATTCAGTGGGTTGAGACCTTTGTGATATCTATACTTTGACCTTTCTGTAATGAGGCTCCATTGGTGTCTGAAGCTTATCGCCACGTATAATTCACTGGCTTATAGAGGTACACAAACCATCTTACTATTTTCCGTACAATGTCAGTTTCGATACCAATTTAAATATTGTCATCTTGATGCGTATCATTTCAACCCCATATGCGTCTCAACTGTCCCTCGATCGGACTCGACATATATATCTCTGGCTGTACGTGGACTCTTGTTGTCATAATGGCGCGCTACGCCCAAAATATGTCGTAAATAACCACCAGAGCTGCTGTGACCGGTATCAGCAATACGTGTTAGTTTGTGTTCGTTTGGTGCTAATAATTGCACCGTCTCACAATGTTAAGTATATTCTTTCTCGCGTCGATTCGATTGGTTACCATAAGTGGTCCATGGGTGTGAATGGAATACTATCCGAGCTCAGAGATAAGGTCAGCAAGCTGATGACGATGAGCAAAACGAATGGATATCGTAAAACTAGCATGCCAACGGCAAGAAAGTTTGTAATGAATCGGTCAGCGGTGTTTTGTCATCACCCACAATTCCATTTTTTACATTCAACTTAATTCTGACATCCAGCATGGTGAATGTCCATAATTTTGTACGTCACGTCTATTCCCTAGGATAAGTCGCGACTTCCATCATATGGTCTCCGCAATCCGTCGTCACGTTTCCGATGCACTCCTTCATTCAACATGTGTTTTTGTTCTACTTGATTGTAGGTCAAACACGTATGCGGATGTTTCTATCTCTGATGAATACAGTAACTGTAAAGTTTTACCGCGAAAATTAAGTACCCTGTACTCATTTTAAGAGAAACATATTCTGCATCATGACTCTACCCGATTGGCTTCAATTTGCAAAGCACTCGAGTCCCTCGTCATGGTTGTTGATTATCCAAATCGCAATGTTCTTGTATTTCCGATTGGCTAATCATTCAGCAGATTTCGAATCTCTGTGCCATTCGTTGCTCACGCGAAACGCTGCCCTATTTTAGAGATTTTATTATATTTAAGTTAAATGCTAACTAACAAAATTTGCTTTCTTGCTATGAAACTCATGCTCGATATATCGTAGCTATGACAATACCACCGGTGTACTGGACAGCTACGCGCCTTGCGAAGTAGAATGATTCTGGACTGTCCGTCACTCGTTCCTCGCCAGACATCCCTTGTTTTCGAAATTAAGCCTAGCGATGTCATCTAAATCACTGATGCGCTTCCATGCGTGACTTCATCTAACTCTAGTTTAACCGTACTCGTTATAAATCAATTCTGGTTAAAATCATCCATTTATTCGTGATCACACGAGTCACATTTGCATTCAGGTGAACTTGAATACGCTTTGACCTTGATTATCGATTTATTGTTGGTATCAACCGTCAAACATCATGTTTTTCCACCTCAATTTGGTTCAAATCTTGCTGATACGTTTAAAGTTTGTTTAAATGTATATTGGACTGCTTTGCATTTTATACAATGAGTATAAACCTCGTGTGGATGACAAGCGATTCCAAAATCCTCTCATTTTTGAGTTATTCATTTGGATTCAGTGTGTGAATCGGTCAGAGAATGATTTGTTTGTCTATCCATCTCATTGATCGGTTCCAGTAACGTCTCCACTAGATCAAAGCTCAATCTGCAAACAAGTGGTGCAATATTGCAGCCCACATTTTAAAAGTTCGGATCGAAGCTCCGCTTTTCTTTCGGCGCATACAATACTGCAGCGTCCGTAGTTCCTCGCGCTATCTTAATGTAGCGATTGTATTCCATTTTAGCCACAAAGTTTACTCCAGCGTCTGGTGACAAATTAGCCAACCTTTGTCAACAAGCAAGAGAATATTGACCCTTTACTACTAACTAAAAAGTCCGTGCGAGAAAAAATCCGTTTCATTGAGGTTTACTTAAAATGTAGCGCGAATCTGCTTGATATGTCATTTTGCATTCGAAATGAATTTCGAGGATGTATTTTCGCCGTGTTACTGAAACTTCAGTGCCAGGTTTGAGATCGAATCCTGCCTTACAGGCTAAATGACTCTTTGTTACTCGGGCCGCTGCCTAAGTATATTAATTGTTCATCTTTCTACCATTCCCCACCTTGCTCCTTTGTTGGATTGCGTTGAGTATAGAAGTCTGGTCGCACCATGGCGTCTCAATTCTAAAACTTTGCCTCTTAATGTGAACTTACCTCGTCTACTGTGGGTTCAGGCCTGCGGGTTTCACTATGGTTAGGTGCAGTACTCCTCCGGTCTAGTTTTGTGCGTCTCAACTTTATTTGCGTCCATTCAATAAACCTGGGCGAACAACGGTTCAAACAGCTTTCGTGTGGACTCGCATCATTCGATTGGTCAATAAATTAAAGATTTATATTGTTAGAAATAATACCTAATAATATCCAGTTTATCAGCTGAATTACATTGTTTTATAATAACGACTTTTATCCATAAAATCTTCATCGCTTAGGTTCCCTTTCAAGATTGAATCTGCAATGTTTTTGTGGGGGAATCAACGAATTGAATTAAATCTGTTAATTTTGATTAGTTTTGAAACCTCATAGATTATCCTTCAAGATCTTCGGGTGAATTCTCTTCGACTATCCCATCTTGCGCGATACGTCATGACGGAGTATAAATGCACTTTTACAGCTAACTAATAAATAGTTTGAAATATTGCTTCTGAATCTACTTCAGCTTGAGACATCCACTGATCATGTGTGTTTACTTCAACTTGAGACATCAAAACGTGCGTTCAATTCCTCGGTGGCATCCATATTCCTTCAAATAAACCCGCAAATTAAACAAGTGACGAAGACTGACAAATAAAATGGCCCTCAATCCAAATTATATATGTTCCACGTTTCTTATTATGAATTCAAAAAATAATCCCACATCCGTTGAAATACAATCAAATCCCAAAGCGGTATCATATGCCGAAGGCCAAACACTTTAGTTGATTAACTAAAGTGATAAGTCACATGATACAAGGTCATTGTCTGTCATGAACTCGTTGGGACATGTGGTCTGGGTGAAGTCACGTGGGCGATTATGGATCCGATCAGCTCTAAGAGCTACAGAAGATTTGTCCTCAAGTGTGTATCGCTATCTGTGGTGCCTATCATGTGGTAAGAGTATTTAAATCTTCACTGTAGTTAGGCGCTTAGATTTCATCACAGATATATCTGAAATTGTGACTTGCAAGTGAGTTCAAAGGTAGCACACCAACATATAACACGTCAAACAGATAATTTATCAATTTTTTTCTGCAATTTATTCATACAGAATGACGGTACGTCTTGATGAGAAAGCCTGCATGTCGGATGCCTCTTAAGTAGTACTGTTCAGAAGAGTCACGCTAACTATTATCGATAAACCTATGATTTCCACATAATGGGAATGAGGTTTAGTCTGAGCACCTTGGTGTCATACGAACTTCGCCATAAATCATGAGATTTATCACAAAGGGTCCAAATTGTGTTCCACCCGTTGATCGAACGATCAGACTAACATATTACAGGTTCATTTTGAAGGAAGCGCATGAAGCCCTTAACTTCGAAGATCCTAAGCATAATCAATTTCATACGTTCTGAGCTGACGTGCGGTCGCATTTTTTTTGCTCTGACACTTTTGACCGTTTCTTCGCCAAATCTACTCGGATTTTAACAATTCCAAAACCCTTTGTTACATTTTGACCAGAGCTATCGGAATTCATACATTTTGATCTGGTCCATCGATTAACAACAAAGTTACCGTTTCAACGTAAATATCTCAGTTTGCTCACGCGTGCAAACTTTCTCCCACAGTTAACTATCGTAAGGTTTTTGCTCTCATTGCAAAGATCACATCAAACTACACAGTGGATAATTGGTGAACAAGGTTATACATGAATGCCACTGTTTCATAGTGTTCGTACAACGAACCACGATGTTCAAACACAGAATCACATAGTGACTCGTGGTCAAGCACTCAAGGAGCTTATTGATGACCAAATTAATGTGTTGCTGACATCCACCGCACTTAAACATCACTACCAGTTTCTGGCTGTTTGCCTTCATCAGGTGGAGACAGTAAGATTAGGTTCAGTGAGCCTTGAAACCGTGGATATGTGGTGAACAAATTTATACTTGAATGCCAATGTTACATAGGTTGAGATCACCGGTAGTACTTTAACTGGTCTATAGTTGGATACTTCGGAACGGGTTCCTCCTTTGTAGATGGGGGTAATGATGCCACTCGTCCAATAACAGGGAACGAAACTTTAGGTTAAAGAGAAGGTGAAGGTGAAGGGCGTACATAAAGTATAAGGACAGTTTGTGAGAATCAGCGGGGTAATTTCGTCAGCCCCCGAGATTTTTTCCTGCAATTATTGCTCCCAAAAGTGTACCTGCTTCATGAATCCTTAGTGTTAACCAATAAAACAAAATAGTTGAACTTGCAATTGATGTTGACACACATGCTGATAGTCCATTTGCAACCGTTCTGTTTTTATAAACACATAAAAAATTTCCAGTGCTTGCAACATATAGCGAGCAAAGAATTGTGAAGGATAAAACACATCTATATGGATGGAGGGACCAGCAATTGAAATCGTCACCAATATGAATAATTTCGAAAGCTCATTGAAAGATCACTTGGTGTGATTCTGTATTAAACGAGGGTCCTCAACAAAGTATCACGTTCAAGTGTTCATGAACTTCATTCAAAAAAACACTAATACCTGCCAGCATAACCTTGTGTTTGTACCTATCGAGAATATTCATTTTTATCACACTTGAAATAATAGATTTCTTTTACAAGAGCACTTATACACACACTCGACATGAGACTGAATGTGTGTGACTATAAATTTCAATACAGCGCCAGTGAAGATTAGGAGCCATGATAACTAAATTGTGTTTTCTTGTTTTATTTATAGCTTACGGAGCAGGTAATGTACAATATATAATGAATTCAAAAATGTGTACATAATTTAAGTAACTATTATCGACTATCTTTGTCTTTCTTTACCCGTCTGCCAATTACGTGCTTACAAGTGTCTTGCCAACAGTCTTTCAGAGCGGTCCAGTGTTCATTTATTGAGAGTTCAACGGTTAAGTTGTTAAGCGATTCGAATCTGTTTTTCAGTGAGATTGAGAAAATCTCTCTTGTACGCTCTTCCCGTAGTTTCTGCGTGTGATACTTTACACTAGACCGACTGCCGGTTTCGTAGGAAGCTCTCAACTTGATTTTAATTGTGACCATTAGAAGGTAGTGGTCTGAAGCAACATCCGCACCTCGCATTACGCGTGTATCAAGGAGACTATGTCTCCATTTTCGTGAAATCGATAGGTGATCGATTTGATTGGTAGTAACACCATCAGGTGATGTCCAGGTGGCCTTGTGGATGTTTCGGTGTTGAAAGATGCTGCCTCCGATGACCAGATCGTTGAGCGCGCAAAAATCTGCGAAAAGTTCACCGTTCTCATTCATTTCACCTAGGGCATGCGTACCCATCACAGATTCTCTCCCTGTGTTGTCTGGACCCAATTTCGCGTTCATGTCACCCATCAAAATCTTGATATCTCGCTTGGGTGTCTTGTCTAGGACAGACTGCAGACGCACGTAAAATTCTTCTTTCGACTCAAGGCTAGCATTGTTTGTGGGCGCATAACATTGAATTACCGTCACATTTCTCCCCTTGGAGTTGAATTTGGCTGTGATTATCCGTGAGTCAACGGGTTCCAATCCAATGAGAGCGCCTGCAGCTATTGGGGATAACACAATGACGACGCCTTCTGAATAACTATGGTTCTCCTCTTCATGACCTGAGTAAATAATCCGTTCCCCAGATGTCAAAACCAACATACCAGATCCATTCCATCTACTTCCACATATTCCCAGCAGCTGTATACCATACCTTTGCATTTCTTTCGCGACCTGTGCAGCGTTTCCGGTCTCATACATCGTACGGACGTTCCATGTGGCAATCTTTGTTGTTACTTTCATCGACAGAAGATTCATTTGCTGACTGGCTTCCGGTGGGCTTTCACCAGTCTGCTTCATTTTTACCTCAGATGAGGTTTCTTCTCGATTCAAGCATGGAGATGTTACTTTGGTATGACATGTTGCTTTGGTTTCAGTAGCGGTTTAAGGTTTTTACAGTGGGGTTGCTGACCCCGCGTCTAACCCTCCTTCTTTTGCAGACGGTCTTGGGACCATCCTCGGCGGAGTATTGTGATTGTGTAATCCGCAGGAGGCGGAGGTTTGGAATCAGGGTTTCCATCCCCTAGATGGAATGCCCTCCCAGGCTGACGAGCTCCAACTACCCGAAGCAAACTGGTTTTGAGACGCAAGTCACCTGCCTTCGCCCCTTCTCCAGTCAGTAGAAGCGGTTCCGCCACGAGCAGGCCAGGAGTTGGGCTTCGGTTGTCAGAGACTATTTGAGATGCACGCCGTATGGGAGCATTTTGTAGGTAGCGGGAGCTTATCCCCACCACCACCCCCGGCTGTGACAACCTTGGGAACCAGACTGGATATAGTTGACTATAAATTTCAAATACAGCGCCAGTGAAGAGTAGGAGCCATAATAACTAAATTGTGTTTTCTTGTTTTATTTATAGCTTACGGAGCAGGTAATGTATAATATTTAATGTATTCCTATTGAAATATTTGTCTATTGCTTATATTTCTTATCTAGACAGTTGTAACTCAGGTGTAACAGGTGTAACTCGACAATTCGTAATCGAGAAGGAAAACATTTTCATATTGATCAAAATAGCTGAACTGATTTTTCATGAAACGATCACTTTGTGTAGAGAATTAGGACAAAGTGCTTTAACAGATGATTAAAAAAGGTTTGCTAAGTATTATTTCCGGTTCTGAAAATGAGTATTTTGGAGCAATCGAACTGCCACCGAATACGGTTTTTACGATAAAAACAGACAGAAAAAGAGACAGAGAAAGAAATTCAAACACCAAGTGGTCGACAGAAATGCTGGAAATCACTGGTTTAAATCTTACCAGATCGGAAACATTTACAAGACAGTAGAACCGCATCCATTATTTTACCATACGATGTAAGACTAATGCTTTTCGGTTTATTGACATCAAAAGCCAAGTTACCACAGAGTTAATCCATCATCCACCGGAACTGGGAGCATCTGCTTTAGCTACGCATTCGGATTACTAACAGAAAGGGATGCTGGCAGTTTAAATATTGTTTTAACACGTTTATAGCAAGCGCGTTCGAGTTACATGCTGGGTAACTAGACACGAAGATAAACTGAGTCACGGGGATGTTTCATGAACAGAAATCAAACGTTTATTCAAATTATATTGTCATCTAAAGGCTGAATTCAATTTTTTTCAAAACGCAGGGCTGAAATGTTACCATTGTATAAGCTGTGACGAACATGGCGACACACAAGATAACTGTGGTGCTTGCATGGTAAGTTTTTGTGTTCCATGGTCGAATTTCGCTCATCCGCTTCACATAATGAGGACTCGTTTTCGTCTCAAATTATTTTAGGTGAACCAATATTACGTAGACGGAAAACTAAGCTCAACGAATCGGCTGTGTGTCCGAGGGTGTGCTCCATTCAATACCAACGGCCTAAACCGCATTTGTTGTTACACGGATTTGTGCACGGAAAAAAATAACGTAACGACAACACATGCCAGTAACACAGCGAACTTTACACTAGAAGGGTTGTTTTCTTAAACACAATTTCACAAATAAACGATATACGAACTAAATACTACTGATCTTTTTTAAGAAAACGTGGATTAATGGTTCAATGACAATTAAGCACAAATGCATCCAGCACATGTGTAAGCATGCATTACTTTTAATCAGTATCATCTGAGATATGTTCATATTTAAGGCCTCATGTTCACTCCAAAAGCTAATTACATTGCGAGTTTACATACTCTGTAGGTATGCCATTCGCCAACAGTTTGTGGGAGAATACAGCCTCAGAACTCAGAACTCAGAAAATTTTATGGTAGAAAAAGCAGTAAGCTTAACAATAATCATAGGATGACAAGGTATATGGAATATATAAAATATCTCAAAAATTAATAGGGACAGTCACATACCGCATGGTTCGTCATAAACTCATCGAGTTTGGAAGCGAAAACCTCAACAGATTCTGATCGTGTGATTTCTTCAGGCAAATAGTTCCAAGTGAAACAAATTCTTACCGAGAAAAAATTACGACGAATATCCAATCGAGAATGCGGAATGCTTAAAGCCTTTGAATGTGTTCGTGTTCGAGTAAGGCCATTGGGATTTAGCAAGTGTTTAAGGGGATGGTTTTCAGTATGCAGGATTTTGAATGTCAACAGGAGGTCACTACGTATCCGTCGTTGTGTAAAATCATGTAGGTTCAGTTTTAACATTCGTTCTGTGAAAGGCAAATTTCTGTAAGGGGGGACCAACTTTGTAGCACGATGATAAATCCTGTCGAGTAGTTCGATGTCCTTCCTCAGCCATGGTGCCCAGGCTTGGATGGAATATTCCATAACAGGACGTATATACGTGTTAATTACCCGGGGTAGGGTTTCGGGCGTAAAAATCCGGAATATTCTTTTGAGAAGACTCAAGATACGGCAAGCTTTATTGTACACCGTCCGGCAATGATGTCCAGGCTTAAGGTTAAACGAAACCCATATACCGAGATCTTTCTCTGCGGTGGTCCAGACGAGATCTTGCGTGCCAAGCTGATACGTGTGGTGTAAAGATTTTCCAAGCTGCAGCATTTTACATTTCGCAGGGTTAAATGGTAACTCATTTAACTGGGACCAACGAAATAAGGTGCACAGATCCCGTTGTAATGCCATACAGTCATTAACAGACCTTACACGTTTCCATATTTTAATATCATCGGCAAATAGTATTAAGTTGCATCCAATATCCTCTACTATATCGTTCATATACACTAAGAATAGAAGAGGTCCAAGCACCGAGCCTTGCGGAACTCCACTCGTGACGTCTATTTTTCTAGATAAGGTGCTGCCAACGCGAACTTGGACGTGTCTATCAGTAAGATAGTCCCTTATCCAATTCAGCAATATTCCCGTTATTCCATAGGATTCGAGCTTTTTAATTAAGATGTCATGGTTGACTCTATCGAAAGCTTTGGAAATATCGATGTAGCAAGCATGTACAGCCTCACCTTCGTCTAGTGCCTTGGTCCAATCCTCGAACGTTGTAAGAAGGTTAGATAAACACAACGACCTCTTCGAAAACCGTGTTGTGCTGCGGTCAAAATATTTTGGTTTTCAAAATGTTCTCTTATGCGCGCAGTCACAATGCGTTCCATTAATTTGGAGATCACCGGAAGTAACGTTACCGGTCTATAGTTTGCTGTGTCTGAACGGCTACCGCCTTTATAAATAGGAGTTATCATCCCTGCTTTCCATTGCGGTGGTATTTTTCCTTCATTTAAGCTGAAATTGAATATGCGAGTGAGAGGAGCAGTCAAAGCAACGCGACACCTGCGAAGTACGGCGGGGGTAATTTTGTCTGCGCCAGGGGACTTCTTTTCGTTTAGTCGACAAAGTTCCGCCCAACCATGTATTCGTTGATAGTCATTTCACTTAATAATTCGAAATGTGGTGAACTTGATGAAAGTTGATATGGTATACAACGCTTGGGATTGAAGACAAATGAGTAAAACGTTGCTAAAGCGTCGGCGGTATCTTGGGCAGTGTGGGTCAATCCATGAGGTGTTAGTACAGAGAATACACCTGGTTTGATCTTTGATCGTTCATTTACTATCTTGTAGAGAAGCTTAGGATTCTTTTCCATTCTCTTAAGCAAGTTCCATTGGAATTGCATGCGATCTTCTCTTACAAGAGTCGTGACGTAATTCCGTATCTTACAGAATCGCTTCCAAGTTTCTTCCGTACCAAACTTCTTATGAGTTACCCAAGACTCTCGCTTAACAGCTAACCATTTCTTCGTTCTACTCCGAATAACAAACTGGTTGTTGTAGCTGCATTTGTGTGGTACAAAAATCGAGTTTTCGTAAATCTTCGAATTGAGATAATTTAGAAACGAATTGTAATATGAGCCAGGATCCATTGAATCAAACTCATGAGTGTGTGCATCCCGGAGACTGATATTTAAGGATTCAAATTGTATTTTCCTTATGACTTTCGTCTGTTCACACAATCGTTCCGCACTACATACATAATCAAACAAAAGCACAACATGATCACTCTTCCCCAGTGGTGCCAGGTATTGTATACCCTCTACTGCGGTTGCCTCAGGCGTTAAGACAAGGTCAAGGGTTGAAGGTTGGTCAAGACCCGCCAGCGAGTTGGCTGGTTAACGTGATTGTGTAGTGAAGCAAATTCTATAACCTCCTTGAATTTATGTTCAAACGAATGCAGGGAGTGCTCACCTCTCGAAAACAGATGCGGGAGATTAAAATCGCCAATGATTAGCAATTGCATAGTCTGGCATCTTGTGATGTGTTGCAATGATTCGATGAGCTTATCATTGTATGAGCTTTCGGATGATGGCGAGCGGTAAATGATGCCGATCGTACATTCATCTCCATTGACTAGTTTTACTGAACACCACATCGTATCAGGAAGGCTGAGGTCAGGATGATCGATGACGTTACACTGCGCTAAACGTTCGTGATAGTAGACTGCAACTCCACCACCGGATCTTCGATCACGATCGCGACGAAGTAGTGACATTTTCGGAATCAAAAGCTCAGCATCAGTCATGCAGGCTGGAACCAAGTCTCTGTAACTGCAACCAAATCGGGTGAAAGTCTATCACAAAGCTCACATAGTTCAGCTAATTTGTTAGTTAAACACTGAGCATTTGTATATATGCACCTGATCGTATTTGTCTTACACAATGTCGAATCGTGTACTGTAGCTATTGGACCAACGCGCGATGAGTTTGAAACTGGTGAGCTACTTATTGCTCGCTGACAGTTTGAAACAACATTTGGTTCCTTGTATGACGTATTTGGTCCGACTCGGTTTGAGCCAGACTTACGACGTTTTTTGATACATCGATTTCTTCCATTTCGGTGGGAACGCTATCATCTGCTGTCCCCAGACGAGGATGTGTTTCGATCATGGTACTTGGTTTGGGTGGACTAAGTCTAACGTCCTTCGGTAAGGCTCTTTTCGCTTTTTTCCATTCGGACTTTATAATCTCAGTCATGTCGTTAGTTAGAAACGTAATCCTCAGTGGTTTCGGAGAAAGGCGTTTGCGGTCGACCTCCGCTACTCACTCTAAAGCTTATTCCCATGACTCACGAATATTAAATGAAAAAGGTTCACATTCTATAAAGAATGACGCTCGGACACGCAACAAGAATTCTTATGCACTAAGCGTAATATGTACGAATGTTAGCGAGTCCAACGAAAGCCTGTTTGATAGGAAACACAAACACGATCTCGAAAAATGGTCTCAACTTTGTCAACAAATGCAAATTCAGCATGTTATTCCTGGCAAATTGATTCGTTTAACTCGCCACTCCACCTCAGCTCATATTGATCAACCTCGCTTACTAAGGTTACACTGAAGTGCGAGGCTGATATCGAGAACATACTGCTAAATTCGTACCGACTAAAGACGGATCCCAATTCAAAGTGCCGGATATATCCCGATGTACCATGGTGGAAAAGGAAGGGTACTTTGGACAATAAGGAAAAAACGGTCTTGCGAAGTATAGTTCTACTTGGGGTACCAGAAAATACCTCCCCAGCATCGGTTCAGGAAGCCGCAGAGCACGACTTCAAGCAGTGGCGTTACATTGCGTGTTCGCTTGATATTTCAAATGTTGTGGTCACTGACACTTTTCGGGTGCCTTTTTCGCCAAAATATAAAGGAGATGGTCCGAAAACACTGAGGATTACGTTTCTAACTAACGACATGACTGAGATTATAAAGTCCGAATGGAAAAAAGCGAAAAGAGCCTTACCGAAGGACGTTAGACTTAGTCCACCCAAACCAAGTACCATGATCGAAACACATCCTCGTCTGGGGACAGCAGATGATAGCGTTCCCACCGAAATGGAAGAAATCGATGTATCAAAAAACGTCGTAAGTCCGGCTCAAACCGAGTCGGACCAAATACGTCATACAAGGAACCAAATGTTGTTTCAAACTGTCAGCGAGCAATAAGTAGCTCACCAGTTTCAAACTCATCGCGCGTTGGTCCAATAGCTGCAGTACACGATTCGACATTGTGTAAGACAAATACGATCAGGTGCATATATACAAATGCTCAGTGTTTAACTAACAAATTAGCTGAACTATGTGAGCTTTGTGATAGACTTTCACCCGATTTGGTTGCAGTTACAGAGACTTTCTTCCAGCCCTCCATGACTGATGCTAAGCTTTTGATTCCGAAAATGTCACTACTTCGTCGCGATCGTGATCGAAGATCTGGTGGTGGAGTTGCAGTCTACTTTCATGAACGTTTAGCGCAGTGCAACGTCATCGATCATCCTGACCTCAGCCTTCCTGATACGATGTGGTGTTCAGTAAAACTAGTCAATGGAGATGAATGTATGATCGGCATCATTTACCGCTCGCCATCATCCGAAAGCTCATACAATGATAAGCTCATCGAATCATTGCAACACATCACAAGATGCCAGACTATGCAATTGCTAATCATTGGCGATTTTAATCTCCCGCATCTGTTTTCGAGAGGTGAGCACTCCCTGCATTCGTTTGAACATAAATTCCAGGAGGTTAGAGAATTTGCTTCACTACACAATCACGTTAACCAGCCAACTCGCTGGCGGGGTCTTGACCAACCTTCAACCCTTGACCTTGTCTTAACGCCTGAGGCAACCGCAGTAGAGGGTATACAATACCTGTCACCACTGGGGAAGAGTGATCATGTTGTGCTTTTGTTTGATTATGTATGTAGTGCGGAACGATTGTGTGAACAGACGAAAGTCATAAGGAAAATACAATTTGAATCCTTGAATATCAGTCTCCGGGATGCACACACTCATGAGTTTGATTCAATGGATCCTGGCTCATATTACAATTCGTTTCTAAATGATCTCAATTCGAAGATTGACGAAAACTCGATTTTTGTACCACACAAATGCAGCTACAACAACCAGTTTGTTATTCGGAGTAGAACGAAGAAATGGTTAGCTGTTAAGCGAGAGTCTTGGGTAACTCATAAGAAGTTTGGTACGGAAGAAACTTGGAAGCGATTCTGTAAGATACGTAATTACGTCACGACTCTTGTAAGAGAAGATCGCATGCAATTCCAATGGAACTTGCTTAAGAGAATGGAAAAGAATCCTAAGCTTCTCTACAAGATAGTAAATGAACGATCAAAGATCAAACCAGGTGTATTCTCTGTACTAACACCTAATGGATTGACCCACACTGCCCAAGATACCGCCGACGCTTTAGCAACATTTTACTCATTTGTCTTCAATCCCAAGCGTTGTATACCATATCAACTTTCATCAAGTTCACCACATTTCGAATTATTAAGTGAAATGACTATCAACGAACACATGGTTGGGCGGGAACTTTGTCGACTAAACGAAAAGAAGTCCCCTGGCGCAGACAAAATTACCCCCGCCGTACTTCGCAGGTGTCGCGTTGCTTTGACTGCTCCTCTCACTCGTATATTCAATCTTAGCTTAAATGAAGGAAAAATACCACCGCAATGGAAAGCAGGGATGATAACTCCTATTTATAAAGGCGGTAGCCGTTCAGACACATCAAACTATAGACCGGTAACGTTACTTCCGGTGATCTCCAAATTAATGGAACGCATTGTGACTGCGCGTATAAGAGAACATTTTGAAAACCAAAATATTTTGACCGCAGCACAACACGGTTTTCGAAGAGGTCGTTGTTGTTTATCTAACCTTCTTACAACGTTCGAGGATTGGACCAAGGCACTAGACGAAGGTGAGGTTGTACATGCTTGCTACATCGATATTTCCAAAGCTTTCGATAGAGTAAACCATGACATCTTAATTAAAAAGCTCGAATCCTATGGAATAACGGGAATATTGCTGAATTGGATAAGGGACTATCTTACTGATAGACACGTCTAAGTTCGCGTTGGCAGCACCTTATCTAGAAAAATAGACGTCACGAGTGGAGTTCCGCAAGGCTCGGTGCTTGGACCTCTTCTATTCTTGGTGTATATGAACGATATAGTAGAGGATATTGGATGCAACTTGATACTATTTGCCGATGATATTAAAATATGGAAACGTGTAAGGTCTGTTAATGACTGTATGGCATTACAACGGGATCTAAGCATCTTATTTCGTTGGTCCCAGTTAAATGAGTTACCATTTAACCCTGCGAAATGTAAAATGCTGCAGCTTGGAAAATCTTTACACCACACGTATCAGCTTGGCACGCAAGATCTCGTCTGGACCACCGCAGAGAAAGATCTCGGTATATGGGTTTCGTTTAACCTTAAGCCTGGACATCATTGCCGGACGGTGTACAATAAAGCTTGCCGTATCTTGAGTCTTCTCAAAAGAATATTCCGGATTTTTACGCCCGAAACCCTACCCCGGGTAATTAACACGTATATACGTCCTGTTATGGAATATTCCATCCAAGCCTGGGCACCATGGCTGAGGAAGGACATCGAACTACTCGACAGGATTTATCATCGTGCTACAAAGTTGGTCCCCCTTACAGAAATTTGCCTTTCACAGAACGAATGTTAAAACTGAACCTACATGATTTTACACAACGACGGATACGTAGTGACCTCCTGTTGACATTCAAAATCCTGCATACTGAAAACCATCCCCTTAAACACTTGCTAAATCCCAATGGCCTTACTCGAACACGAACTCATTCAAAGGCTTTACGCATTCCGCATTCTCGATTGGATATTCGTCGTAATTTTTTCTCGGTAAGAATTTGTTTCACTTGGAACTATTTGCCTGAAGAAATCACACGATCAGAATCTGTTGAGATTTTCGCTTCCAAACTCGATGAGTTTATGACGAACCATGCGGTATGTGACTGTCCCTATTAATTTTTGAGATATTTTATATATTCCATATACCTTGTCATCCTATGATTATTGTTAAGCTTACTGCTTTTTCTACCATAAAATTTTCTGAGTTCTGAGTTCTGAGGCTGTATTCTCCTACAAACTGTTGGCGAATGGCATACCTACAGAGTATGTAAACTCGCAATGTAATTAGCTTTTGGAGTGAACATGAGGCCTTAAATATGAACATATCTCAGATGATACTGATTAAAAGTAATGCATGCTTACACATGTGCTGGATGCATTTGTGCTTAATTGTCATTGAACCATTAATCCACGTTTTCTTAAAAAAGATCAGTAGTATTTAGTTCGTATATCGTTTATTTGTGAAATTGTGTTTAAGAAAACAACCCTTCTAGTGTAAAGTTCGCTGTGTTACTGGCATGTGTTGTCGTTACGTTATTTTTTTCCGTGCACAAATCCGTGTAACAACAAGTGCGGTTTAGGCCGTTGGTATTGAATGGAGCACACCCTCGGACACACAGCCGATTCGTTGAGCTTAGTTTTCCGTCTACGTAATATTGGTTCACCTAAAATAATTTGAGACGAAAACGAGTCCTCATTATGTGAAGCGGATGAGCGAAATTCGACCATGGAACACCAAAACTTACCATGCAAGCACCACAGTTATCTTGTGTGTCGCCATGTTCGTCACAGCTTATACAATGGTAACATTTCAGCCCTGCGTTTTGAAAAAAATTGAATTCAGCCTTTAGATGACAATATAATTTGAATAAACGTTTGATTTCTGTTCATGAAACATCCCCGTGACTCAGTTTATCTTCGTGTCTAGTTACCCAGCATGTAACTCGAACGCGCTTGCTATAAACGTGTTAAAACAATATTTAAACTGCCAGCATCCCTTTCTGTTAGTAATCCGAATGCGTAGCTAAAGCAGATGCTCCCAGTTCCGGTGGATGATGGATTAACTCTGTGGTAACTTGGCTTTTGATGTCAATAAACCGAAAAGCATTAGTCTTACATCGTATGGTAAAATAATGGATGCGGTTCTACTGTCTTGTAAATGTTTCCGATCTGGTAAGATTTAAACCAGTGATTTCCAGCATTTCTGTCGACCACTTGGTGTTTGAATTTCTTTCTCTGTCTCTTTTTCTGTCTGTTTTTATCGTAAAAACCGTATTCGGTGGCAGTTCGATTGCTCCAAAATACTCATTTTCAGAACCGGAAATAATACTTAGCAAACCTTTTTTAATCATCTGTTAAAGCACTTTGTCCTAATTCTCTACACAAAGTGATCGTTTCATGAAAAATCAGTTCAGCTATTTTGATCAATATGAAAATGTTTTCCTTCTCGATTACGAATTGTCGAGTTACACCTGTTACACCTGAGTTACAACTGTCTAGATAAGAAATATAAGCAATAGACAAATATTTCAATAGGAATACATTAAATATTATACATTACCTGCTCCGTAAGCTATACATAAAACAAGAAAACACAATTTAGTTATTATGGCTCCTACTCTTCACTGGCGCTGTATTTGAAATTTATAGTCAAC
>JACCGJ010011677.1:0-30904 GCA_013407085.1 Atriophallophorus winterbourni | reverse complement strand
TTGACCCCAATATTGCCTGCAAATTGATTTCAACGTACATCCGTCCTCATGTTGAATATGCTATACCGGCATGGGATCCTTGGTTGAAAAAAGATCTTCTGCTATTAGAAACTCCACAGCGCAGAGCGACAAAACTCGTCCTGGGACTATCAAATTATCCATACGAAACGCGACTTAAATTATTGAATTTGCATTCGGCTGAATACAGACGGAAACGAGGAGCACTTATATTCATTTGGACAGTGGTTAATCAAACAAATCATCCTTGCGGTCATTTGTTTCATCTTTCCCATAACACACATCTGCGAGGTCACCAATTAAAACTTTACCAACAGCATAGCAGGTTGAACTGCGCAAATATGCATTTTCCGTTCGCAATGTGCAACTGTGGAACAGTTTACCTACTCATGTGGTACAATCTGGAACTGTTGAAGTTTTCAAAAAATCACTAGATATCCACATGGAAAAGTATGTTTTTTGTGTTTGACAATAATCTAACAATATTTTGATATTTTACCATCCGACCCGATGTACATTTTTGTGGGTCTTGTTAAGCATAGCTTTTTACCTGCATATAATCTATGAATAAATCTATGAATGAATGAATAAGTTGCCACTTATTCACCACTTTGTGCAACTTATGCGTTACGCAGAACTGTAGAACAGTTTGGACATAAGTTTGATGACAGCATCAGTAAATATGTACATACTAGTTTCTATGTGGACGACTGCTTGATTTGGTGCCATCTCGAGAAGAAGCAATGAGAGTGATACGAAACGCTTCTAATGATGATTTTACATTAGAGTTTAATATGCTGAGAAGAGGAATACTGTCCATGGTCAGCAGTCTGTACGATCCTCTTGGGTTAATGAGTCCATGGATTCTGCCCGGAAAACATTCATTACAATGCATTTACAGGAGAAAGTTGGGATGGGATGAAAGGAGTCCTGATGATATTGTGTTGTTATTCGATAGATGGATATCATCCTTACGATCTGCCAAGGAGTTTCGAGTACCTCGTTGCATTAGTGGGTATTACCAGCTTGATGCGCAAATACATTTGCATATATTTTGCGATGCATTTGAACTTGGTCACGGTACAGTGGCATATGGGCATATCTTTCATAAATGATTCGTTTCACCTGCTCGTTGTTTATTTTCGAGGTTTAGAGTTAATCCTTTAAAAACGGTTCCTATTCCCAGAATTTAATTACAAGCTGCTGGGCTTGCGGTACGAATATATTTGTATTTGAAACGAACGTTTGGAAAACACATCAAGAATGTAAACTTTTGGACAGACTCAATGACAGTCCTGTATTATATACGTGATATTCGGAAAGTATGTATGCTAGAAGAGTACCAAGAAGAGGTGGGCGACTTGGGTGGAGATCAGAACAACTCTTTTTTATAAGGCAAGAAGCAGCACCGGATGATGTGGTGAGTCTGCGGCTTGCAACCGCATTCTCTATAAAAAGCTACTAATATCCAATGATGGTGATGTAATGTAGCGGAAGTGACTTGCCACTAAATAAAGCCATTTGCTGCTCTGAATTCGTTAGGGCATTCGTCGAACAATCGTTGTACAGTTGAGCCCTAGAAAGAATTTGGTCGGAGGTGTAAGGCTCAAAGTAGTTTGAAATCCTTCCTTTCCCTTCAACATTCCTTTTATTTTGAACCTAGTTACAAAACCTGAATTTTGCGAAATAGATTTTGCTTGTGTTTAATTTTCCTACAGTATTTTGATAAAAACTTTTTTTAATTATTTCTGTTATTGTTAATCTTTTCTGTACACGCCTTTGGTCAAATGTTTGTTTTAATTTATCGTTTCTGCCATTGTCGGTCATTGTAGCGGAATTTGGTTGCCATTTTGGGCTCCAGTATTTTGCTTGATTTTGGACGCTATTTTGAGTGTCATTTTTGATTGTCACAGAAAGTTTGGACGACATTTTGTTCGTCTTTTGTTTGAATTGAATTTGATTTTGGAGTATTTAGCTCCATTGTTGCTGTGGCGTTCCTATACAATGAAGGTTTGTATAGTTATTTTTGTTGTAATTGTTGTTAATTACAGTAACGTAAAATATCCCAATCGTGGTTTTGAATTTGTCGAAATAAGAAACGGGTGGACTACGCGTAACTCACGTCACAGACAATACACACCGTTAAGGAAAGATGGAATTACCTTCAGGTTAGCTGGAGTAAGGTTCAGAATGAAGACTAGGTCTAAGATATTGTCATTTCTTGTAGGTTGGTCAATAAATTGCTTATATCCGAGTAAGTCAATCGTTCTGGTGAAAGGCGTATAGCAACTGTGATGTGCAGGATCGTGCCAGTTTAATTTTGGCATGTTTAAGTCACCAGAATGAGCTTATATTAGAGATTAGATTAGATTAGAGTACCACCTCCACGTTTCGAAGTTCAGTTTTTCCTGAACATGTGGTTGACTCTCCTTGCCTGGCGGAGTTTAAAGCGAAATTAGATTTACAAATGAAAAAGAATAATATTCATGAGATTTATATTTGATATTCTCTTTTGCTTTCATACTATTGTATTTTCCATGTTTTTATTCATACCGTTATCATGTGGTGTTGTGAAGTAATAACTTTTTCAACCATAAATCCTTGAATCCAGAATTGCAACAAAAAGGGGCATGAAGAAAACTTCTTCCGGACGAACTATTTTAAGAAATCTGTACTGAATCATTCCGATAATAATACTTATCGGTCCTATCCTGTATTTGCAACCTTCCAAGGGGGTGTGAGAAATCGACGGAAGTATCTTACCGTGACCCCAAATTGTACGCCCACCCGTTTTCAAGTTGACACTGCCTCCGGCATCACTATTATATCGAAAGACACTTGGTGATCGGTTGGCAAACCGTACATAAATCTCACCAGTCATGTTGCAAGCAGCGCATCTGGAGGAAGGTTAAATCTCATGGGCCAGATTACCTGCTTTATCGCCTTCAACAACACACAACTAGAAGGTGTGTGTTACGTGTCAAAACTTGAATCTCCTCGGCCTGGATTAGCTTGAAAATTCCAAGTTGCTTGATTTTCCACTGAACACTGTGTGCAATGCTGTTAATCAACCGACAGAAGACTAGGTAAAGCAGATTCAACTCAAATTTCCGAAAGTCTTCCAATATGGCCTTGAATATTGCCAGAAAACTTCAGCAAAGCTGAACATAATGCCGAAGGCGAATCAAACATTTCGCCCCAAGCGCCCGGTACCCTACGCTCTTTCGGAAAGCGTTGATGAAGAACTTGACAGACAGCATTCAGCCGGAGTAATCAGACGGGTAAACTACTCAGGAAGGGCAGCACCAATTGTGATTGTCAAAACTCGAATGGCAGTCTGAAAGTCTGTGCGGATTATTCGACTGGTCTCAATGCATCATTGGCAGATCATCAATACCTGTAACGTCCGTGACGTGAGTAACGCGTATTCCACCCGTTTCTTAGTTCGACAAATTCAAAACCACAATTCAGATGTTATACGTTACTGTAATAAGCAACAATTACAACAACAATAATTATACAAACCTCAACTGTATAGGAACCTACAGCAAACAGTGGAGCCAAAATACTCCAGAATCAATTATATCAAATGCAAACAAGCTCAATGACGACCTGAGATATAAATAGAATGAAAGGAGTTACCAAAATTGCCGTCCAAAATGTCTATCAAAGACAAGACACCCAAAAGTGGTGTCAAAATACAAGCCAATTACAAGTGCCCAAAATGGCAACCAAATTCATCAACAATCACCGACAATGGCATAAACAATGAATTAAAACAAAAGCTCCACCAAAGATGTGAACAGAAGATTTCCAATAAAACAATTACAAAAAGCAAAGTTTAAGTTCTAAATTCTGAAGAAAAAATAAAATTTTCACAAAAATCGTTATTGTATAAAAGTAGAAAGTAGAAAGGAAAAAAAAAGAATTTCAAAGCTACATGACACTCAACATGTCTCTTACAACTCCCATCCAATTCTTCCATGGAGTCTAAATGTGTAATCAACTTAGCTAATGTGTCTGCGACCTGCAATCTATAAAGCAAAAAAAGCACAATAGAATAAAGCAAGTGACTTTATTTTGTGGCGAGTCACACGCCACGTCGCATCACCATCACTGGACACATGTGGCTTTTTATGGGGAAAAAGTTTGCTAGACTAAGACCCACCACGTCCTCTGGTTCTGCCACCATTTCCTACAAGAAGCTTATGTATGCTTATCCAACCCCGAGCGAGCCTTGTGTTTTTTATCCTCAAACAGCGATATCTCGCGCCAATTAAACATATCTAATTTGCAAAATATTATTATAATATTAATAATAATAATAATATAATATTATTAAATATTATTATCATAAGTTCGAAACACAAATGGCTCCTCAGGTACACAACGGAACACTTTACTCCAATCATATGGATTGTCATGGCTACCATCTTTCGCCCCCGTTTCGGCTGATTCAGTGTCATTGGAGCTGAATAGGTGTCAGGTGTGCCAGGCTTGCTCTCCATCGTATCTGAATTAGTGTCGGGAAATTTAATCACAGAATCCGACTGAGCTAATTTACTGTCAGGTAACTCAGCTTCGTGAGTACAACCGACAACACAAACATCAAGATCCTTCAACTTTACATCAATAAAAACCATTTCTTGACAATCAGTCACAAAATCCGACTGGGCTAATTCAGTGTCAGGTAACTCAGCTTCCCGAGAACAACCGACAGCACAAACGTCAAGATCCATCAAATTTACATCAATAGAAACCATTTCTTGACAATCAACGAAGCTAACATGCCTTGCTATGGAATCCTTTTGGCAACATTTGCAAAACTGACGAAATAGACTCCAATCAATAAGAGCTCGACGTGACACAAAGTCTGTGAGTTGCTAAAAAGTAATTTCCAATCCCTCGCAGTATATAGCGTTCTTCAGATCAGCCAACTGTTGCTGGAACACAGTCGGTAAAATATGCACAATATACTCCAAAGTGTTACTTGCATTCAAAACCGCCTGGCACTCCAATAGAGTGACGGCAACCTGACATTTATGCATTGACGAAGCGAGAATCGCGAAGCCTTCTGACTGGCCAATCAATCGTCGGGCCTCTTCCAATAACTCATCTAACACTGAGTGGGCCACAAGACAAGGTAGACGTGATGTTCGTTTATGACAGGTACCATGAGTTAATTTCAAGATTGTAGCATTAGCAATCGCTAAATCTTGCTCCAATTCAAGTGCCCGTTTAGAAGGTGCACAGTTACAGTCGAGTCCATGTCTACCAACAGATATATTCAAAATCGTCCGCACCATTGCGACTATCTTTTAGGGACCTAACCGAACCACGCACTAAACTTGATAAACGTTCAGGCATCATAGATGTACAATAATGACTTTAAAACACAAATTAAATGAACGTCACCGAGTGTTCAACAGAAACTTGTGAAATGGATCAAGCTTCAACGTTCCAATCCGCACAGATACACTCTGATGATAGATCAGGTTCGTTCACCGATTTTGGCGACGTAGCTGAGCGTCTACCAAGTTCAATACTGCTTCGATTGCAATGTACCAAAACGAGTATTTTCACCGGCGTCAAGTCGTGACGCGAATCCAATTGAAACGATCCAAGTTGACCACAGCAATTTCTCCGGTTGAGAAAATACGGTACAAATCAAAAGTCGAATTGTTGCAATTCCAAGTGGAGTACTGTATTTTCTCCAATTGAGACAAATACTGTACAAATCGAATTCCAAGTTGTGTACTGTAACGTCCGTGACGTGAGTAACGCGTATTCCACACGTTTCTTAGTTCGACAAATTCAAAACTACAATTCGGATGTTATACGTTACTGTAATAAGCAACAATTACAACAACAATAATTATATAAACCTCAACTGTATAGGAACCTACAGCAAACAGTGGAGCCAAAATACTCCAGAATCAATTATATCGAATGCAAACAAGCTCAATGACGACCTGAGATATAAATAGAATGAAAGGAGTTACCAAAATTGCCGTCCAAAATGTCTATCAAAGACAAGACACCCAAAAGTGGTGTCAAAATACAAGCCAATTACAAGTGCCCAAAATGGCAACCAAATTCAACAACAACGACCGACAATGGCATACACAATGAATTAAACTGAAAGCTTCACAAAGATGTGAACAGAATATTTCCAATAAAACAATTACAAAAAGCAAAGTTTAAGTTCTAAATTCTGAAGAGAAAATAAAATTTTCACAAAAATCGGTATTGTATAAAAGTCGAAAGTAGAAAGGGAAAAGAAGAATTCTAAAGCTACATGACACTTAACATGTCTCTTACAATACCCACTACCTATTCCTAAATGATGGTCAGTGTTTTGCAATACTGTGCCTATCGGAAGCTTACCTCTAGATTAAATTCGCAGAAGAACAAAAAGAGCTATTAACCATCAACACTTACCGTGGGCTCTTCCAGTACCAAATCTTACCGTTTGGTGTCCAGACTGCACCAGCTATCTTCCAAACAGATCATGGATATTATGCTCCAAGGTTCACCTTATGCTTCTGCCTATCTCGACGATATATTCATAGCCGGATCAAATGTGGATGAACTACGTGATCGTATTAAGGAAGATTTTAAACGCGTAAACGAATATGGCTTCCGTTTATAGGCCGAAAATGTGAATTTGTTCATGGAATCTATAAGATATCTCGGATTTATCATTGATCGTCATGGTCGATGGCCGGACCCATCAAACATTGATGCATTTCAGAATATGCCACCATTACATGATATCCCAACATTACTATCATTCCTCGGGTTGGTCAGTCACTATGGCGAATTTTTATTATCAATTCATGAGTTACGCGGCACCCTAAATGATCTACTGGAGGAGGATGTCTCTTGGATATGGTCAGAAAAGACCCAACAAGCTTTCGAGAAGATAAAGTCGATGCTGACCTCAGACCTTTTACTGACACATTACGACCCAAAGCTGCTAATCGTTCTATCCTCGAACGCTTTCAGCTATGGATTCGGTGCAGTTATCTCGCATGTCTTCAAGGATAAACCGAAAAAGCCATTGCTGACTCATCACGGTCACTCATCACAGCTGAACGGAATTACAGCCAAATCGAGAAAAAGGCGCTTGGCATAATCTTCGCGGTTGAAAAATTTCATAAGATGCTATATGGCCGGACATTCACACTCTCGACGGACCATAAACCGTTGCTTGCTAATTTTGAATCAGAAAGGGCATTCCTGTCTACACAGCAAACATGCTACAACGATGGTCAGCCATCCTGCTGGGCTATAACTTTAACTTAAGGTGCATGTCCACCGGAAAAATCGGACAAGCGGATACACTCTCAAGGCTGATATTAGAAAACACTATAGATGAAGAAATGGTGGCTCAAACAACTCTGGATGCTGACGTCAGCTGTTTGTTTTCCACCACCACGATAAAGATGCCGGTAACGGTTGACCAAATTCGAGATGCAACATAAGAAGACCCCGTACTCCAGAAGATATCTGAATATCATAAATCTAGATGGCCAGAATCTGTTCCAGACCAAGAACTACAACAATTCCGACATCGTCAGCATTCCCTTTCAATGGTGGATGGGTGTCTAATGTTTCCCGATAGAGTGGTAATTTCAAAGAAACTCCGTTCGGTCGTTCTCAAACAATTACACACAAGACATCCCGGGATAAATCGTATGAAGGCGCTCGCTTGCAGCTTCGTGCATTGGCCTCTTATGGATTCACACATTGAGAACCTGGTTCGCTCGTGTTCTAATTGTCAATCGGCATTAAAATCACCGACAAAGTGCGAATTACACTCCCATAGAACCCTGGTGAAGAATTCACTTGGATTTCGAGGGCCCACTGAACGGAATATCTTATCTTCTGCTGGTGGACTCACACAGCAAATGGCCAGAAATATTTCCCCTCACTAACACAACAACTGGGACGACAATCAAAAAGCTGCAAGAAACGTTCGCCAGATTTGCTTATCCAAAGACATTAGTGACCGATAATGGAAGCCAATTCACGTCAAATGACTTCGACTTATTTTGCTGACAACATGGAATAAAGCACATCCGCGCACCTTTATATCACCCGCAATCAAACAGACAAGTGGAAAGGTGTTTGGACACTTTCAAGCGAGCAATGTTCAAAGCCGCGGGGGAATGAAAGACAGAAGACGTTCTGCAGAATTTCTTGATGTTCTACCGAATCTCACCCAATCCTAACGTACCCTGCATAAGTCATGTTGAAGCGAACACCGAGAACAATCTTCGATCTCATGCGACCAAACACGGTGGAATATACCGATAAAAATCTCGAAATGCAAGCTTAATACAATAGACATCATGGGGCAAAACCTCGAAAATTCATGGTCGGAAAAAATGTCATCGCCAAGGATTACCGTGGTGATAAGATCAAACGGACCCCAGGGATCGTTAGCAAGATCATGGGCTACGTGAGTTACGAGATAATGGTTGGAGAAGAAAGATAAGTACGACATGCAAACCAACTAGGGGCGTCAGGTGCAAAATGTAATTCTCCAAATATTCAGAAAAATTCATTGAAAATCCTACTGGTTGAATTGAACCTCAAAACCCCAGAACAAAGAAAGCCAGCAGGAGACGAGCCCCCTCGAATTAATTCAGACAAAGAAGGTGGACCGATCGAATACGTGTTGCAGTAACCGACATGCAAGTGGATCCAAAACTAATGTTCAACCACAAACAAGCTTAAACTGGGATGTGTTAAGATGGCATCCTCCGACTCCTGATCGACGGAGAGAAATTGTTGTTGGGTAAGCCATGTTGCACCTTGGTAACAGAGCATATTGCACTAAATTTGAATTCAGATTGTCTGACTCACCCATGACAACCGACATCCATCATTCCCACCATGCACCTTCCCACGATTATGATGTACCCCACACATTCGCTCGTTGGTTACCCTATAAATACAACCATGTCCACGATCCAAACGCACACACCGGGCGCTTGAATCTTGGACACCCGATCAACGTCTCATTCCGGTCTCGTTCTGATTTCATGACTGTTGGGTTAAATCAACGCTTAGATTGATAGAAGGCAATGACATTCTCTGCTGTAACATCAACGACACATCCAATCATAACAATTAAAAAATAAAGGTTGGGGTATATAATTATTATAAGTGGAGCGAAATTGTCTATTGGTAGCTGAATAATAATTATGTTGAATATTAAAAAAAAGTATTGGAGGAGCTGGTGAATGGTGATACTTTTGATTATATGATAGGTGGTTTCATTATGGTTTTTGAGACTAGGTAAACCACTTATATAATTAGTTGTCTTTATAAGTTGTCGGTGAAGTTGTCTGAATACTGCCTATCTGAACGTAGCAGGATTTGGGAAATGGGGCCGTTGTTGTCTTAATTTCGGTAAACGCGGCGAGCGTAGACGCAAATATCGTGTTTCAAACATACCATGATTATCAGGAGCGTTTTGGGAATTATTAGAGATAATTTCAATTAGAGATTCACATTGCATCTGTTCATTATTAACTGAGGTATTGTTACATTTAGTGGAGCTAATAAATTTGCATTTTTTATAGTTCAAATTTCGTAGCATGCGCGTGAAATCCGATTTCAAAAGGTTTTTATTATCAAGCAAATACGATGCAGAACTCTTAACTGTGGATTTTAATAAAATAGGAGTACGTTGTTTAAATGTGTTTTCACGTGGTCGGAATACAGTAAAACATTCTATGGGGATGCCATATGGTAAAAAGATTAATTTAACAAAAATCGTTTGAAGTATAATTATCTGCAACAATGAAGATGATAACATTTTTTGAATGAGCTTCTCTTTGACATATTTCTGTGCTCATGGTTTCTATAAATTTATTGGCTTGAATCTTGGTCAATACCTACATCAGGGTTTATGAGTGATGAGTTATGACACCTTCGATTCTAATTTGTTCAATTCATTCAGAATAACTGAAGTGCCACTGTCTAATCTGACAGTACAATTAATTGGCTTGGACATTCTACGAAATTTAATTCGAGAAGTTAATATGTTTTTCGAGTGCGTTTTTCACCAGATTTATTTCATGGATTCAACGGATATCATTTTAATGAGATTGAGGTAAAATATGTAAAGAGAATACGTTGAATATAAGCAGCGTAAAAGTAATCACTAAAGTGGGATCGACCACTAAATTCGAGCAGGCCCGCGACGTCTCGACACACACTACAGCCCACCTCGTCGACGGAAGCGAGATCGTTGCACACCTTACTCCAGCCGTTTCCAACTGCATAGCCGTAGCGGTGCCAGTCCAGGGCGTCTACATCCTCCTTCACAGTCGACAGCCAGGTCCTAATTGAGCGCCTGGTCGCCGTCGAGCGGGTTCAGGGTGGATGACGATTTCGTTGAGTCTCAGTTTGTCTTTCGTGGACATGGCCAAACCACTCTAGTCTTGCCATTTGGTGTGAAACTAAAAGCGGAGACAATCCCTTGCAACGCGCTCGAACGGTTGCTTTGATACTCGGTCAGTATATCGGATGCCCGAAATTACCCTAAGGCACCAATGTTAAACATTTCTAAAGATCGTACATCATGTTGAGACAAGTGCAACGTCTTGCACAATAGAGCAGTACAGCGCATATCGCTGCTCCGAAAAAACACGTATCTTAGTATCGAGACTGATTCCAGCGCTTTGTCAAAAAGTTATTTTTAACTGCAAAAACGCGATGCGCGCACATTCGACACCTAACTCCACTTCATCTCTCGCCTGACCACTGGGTGGCATACTTAAACAGAGGTATTTTGAGACTGGAAAGTTTTCGATCGGACAGACCTGGACGTTCAGTTGCTGGCTGCTTGATCTATCGGTATAAAAATGCCTTGGTTTTTGCTGCGTTTATCACAAGGTCGAATTTCGCAGCAGTGATAAAAATGCGGTCTAAAATCCTTAGCAGCATTTTGGCATTTTCGCCAAAAAAGAACAACATCTTCGTATAGTTCTAGGGTTTCAGGTTTCAGAGTGTTTTGCGCATTGCAGGTATAATTAACTTTCAGGTAAAAAGAGTCCATCATGTAGGTCGGTGTAACCCAACTCCAAGTAGCGCTCGCCTAATTTTGGTAGAATTTCTACACCAGCTGTACAGGGACACGCTAGTTTCGAAAAGTGCTAAGCTTAAACGCTACACAAATGGGCGTTTCAAGGATGTCTGGTATACAGAGTCTCAACTAAACTTTCATGGAAAGCGATCAATTACGCCCATGACTGGCTTGCAAACTCCCTTTAAAGGGATAAACTTTAGCCAAAATATAATATTTAAGCTTTTCGCTGTAGTAGTCATCAAAGGTGTACACCAAATTGGCCGGCCAGTAGAATACGAGTGCGGGGAATACTCGTTGGCAAGCTAACGCCTCTCAGGATCTCAAGGCACATCGCCTGAAAAAAGGCAATAATCGCTTTTCAGCAGGCTCCCGAACAAGGAAAATTTATGTATAACTGCCACTAAGCTGGTACAATCCCGTTCACAAGCACTGTCCAACCAGTTATTAACTGCTTCGGTCTCAGAAAACGGGGTATAAGCGAGGGTGTTCCGACCGCGAGTGAAAGTTGATTAAAATGTGTTAAGCATAGAAATACCCGTGTACTGTACACAAATGCTTCCAGTGTACGCAATACATTTGGAAAGCTGCAGCTTGCTGCACAGGAGAACCAGGTCGATATAATTGCCATCTCCAATTCATTATTGAAATCAGGTGATCATCTACCGTCATTTCTATAAAATAAGTACGCCATCTATCGTCAGGATAAGGATACTGGTGCTACGGGACGTCATGTGGCAATCATGATAAATGGAGACCTTCCCCAGAGTAAGACATCGACAAGGATTGCTCTCACACAATCCAACTAACATCGGTATTTCTGACTGCCGCTATAAGGAGACTGGCACTTGCATGTTCTCATAGAAACCATACTGCTTCACCATTAAACGATCAATAACTGAGGGACACATTCGAATAACTGGAAGGGCAATGCAACGCATTGATAATTATTGAAGATATCAATCTACCTGTCAAATATTGGCGTAAAAATATCTTCACCAGAGTCAGCTGAGTCGAAATATATGGACTGTTTTCATTTCAGGGCCATTTATCATCATGTCATAGAACCTACATTGTTTAGATCAAGACAAACTCCGTCAATTTTGGATTTAGTTCTATCGTCTCATGAAAGAGATATTAATGGGCACAAATACCTTTCGCCACTAGGCAAGAGCCACCTTGCCGTAATTCTTCTTGACTGGACTTTAGTGAATCCTAGTAACCAAGTAAAGATGTCCGGCAACTTTGGTAGAATGGACATCGTCCAACTAAAAACAAAATCTAATTTGGGAACCAAACGAATTAGAACCTAGTGTAGAAATCAGGTGGAATATTAGTAGAGGGCACCTTTTACAACTGAAGGAAAGTTTTACTGCTCTACAACCAGTGAGAACGCGAGGAAAACCTCCTAGTGAAGAGCGTCTATTCGCAGGGCTATCAGATGGCGTGACCGTAGCTGGATGGCTAACAAATTCGCTGGAACTCACAGATATAGACTGCAGTACTTACAGACCAGAAATTCAGCTGCTGCGCTACAATGGAATGCTAAAAAGGACTTATAATCCAGATTTGCCAAAAAAGCAAAGATTAACTTTAAAGCTTTTTATGGCCAAAAAGCCTGACTAGCACTCTTTGTAAGTGTTTGGAAAAAATCATTGGGTCCCAGATATGTAAACATTTGGTAGCCAATTTATTACTATCCGATGCCCATCACGGATTCTGGAAAGATAGTTCCTGCCTAACAAATCTTCTTAGCTTTCTTGATGGAGTGACATTACGGCTAGATGAAGGAAGATCAGTCGAAGTTTGATTATTTAAAGGAATCTGACTCAGTGAACTATAGGTACCTTCTGCACAAGCTAAGGATGTGTGACTCACAGGTGAACTACATTAATGGTTTGACAACTTCTTAACTAATCGCAGTAACTATGTTAGAATTGCAGGGGTGTGTTCGGAGGAACCAATGAAGAGCCTCAGGGCTAGTGCTTGGTCCACTTGTTTTTCTTATTTATGTAAACGACCTAGCAGCTTGCTTGAGTTCACGTAACTTACTGTTTGCTGATGATGTTAGGATCTTAGGAACTGACAGTAGAGATACGCTTATCTCTGATTTAGAAAACGTTATCGAATGGACAAATACATAAGACTTGCCACTAAAATTGAAGAAGAGCTGCGTTTTGACGACTGATTTGCCGACAACACCACTATCAGAATAGCTCAGAAATTGAAGGATTTTGGTTTTACTTGAACAGCATATTTAAAGTATTCTACTCATTATGCCGAAGCAGCAAGCAAGGCTCGCAGAGGATAGTTCAGACTGCGCTCACCGTTGTCATACTGAAAACCTTCTATCTTCATCCACCTATTCAGTGTAGTCGTGCGGCCTCACTTGAATACTGTGTTCAACCATGGGCACGTTCTTATAAAAGATATCGCATGTCTTGATAGGGTCCAGCGCCTTGTGACTAGTATGGTTGAGGATCAGAAAGGTCAAACCTATGAGGCAAGATTAAATGACATCGACCTGTTCTTACCAAAGAGGCGGCGGTTGTGAGGCGACCAAATAGAAGCCTTTAAGATTCTTAAAGCTCTCACGGGTGATAATATTACCGAACTCCTTAAACTTGCACCTAAAACACCTACAGGGGGAAAATCTATGAAACTTCTTAGGAGTAGACCCAGGCTGCTTTCACGTGAGCACTTATGCAGCAACCGAGTGGTCAACTTCTGGAATGAGCTCCCAGATTGTATAGTAAATCTTCAAAGGGAAATAGACGCTTAATTGCCCACCACATTTCCGCACATTCACCAATAAAAAAACTTGAAAAAAACAACAACATAAAACGTATTGTTCCATTTTCCATTTGATAACTTTCTAGGCCTAAGCAACCTGAGAGCTTCTTAGCCCACATGCTGTCCATGACTGTGCTGCACTGTGCATCGACTAGGCTAGTGATTTCATACATCATACATTGTTCACGCATATTATTGCATTGTTTCCTGAATAGATGAGCTTTCATCGTACTGGTGAAGAGAACCTCTACCTTACTTTCTAGATATCCGGAAACAAGAACTGTGAAACGTACGAACTGTATACTCAATATCAAAGCGCGGGAGCTCAACCGCATACAGCCGAAGGAAATCTGGTCGCGTGATTGGCTTCTAGCCACCTTCAAATTGAACTTGAACTTGGCGTTGCACTCCTCCTAGAGCATGATTTGCACAATACGGGCTTGGGTATATCCCTACCCACTGAAAACGTCCAAGTTGTTACGAGTATCCTGACTTGCTAAAAGTCAGCCCTCACAATTGTTTGTGTCTAGGTCACACCTAGTGCAGCTCAGCAGAAGATTACACAGCTGACTGAGACACTCGACTGGTTGTTTCAATCAGCTACCAGCGTACTCATAATAGGTGATTTCAACCTCCCAGACATTGATTGGTCTGTCCCTACAGGTATAGTCACCCAGCAATCTGAAACTCTTATTGAATGGATCCATAATCATGCGTTGCACCAGCGTGTGAATTGTCCTACGAGGTTTCGTCATTGGTGAACTACATCCACTCTTGACTTGGTATTGTCGTCGCAGCTAGAAGCCGTTAGACTTTTAAAATACCTACCAACGCTCGGCAAAAGCGATCATGTGATGATAAGCTTCGAAGCAGTACTGCTTTTTCACAAACCTATTGCTCGTCCTAGACGCACTTTTAGGCTTGCAGACTGGGATTTTCTCATACAGACTTCAAAGTCATCCTTTCAATTCTTCAACGATTTCAATGTAAGTGAAAACTGAGATAGAATTTATAAGTATCGAAAGTAGTTGCAAGACAAGCACGCTCCGCCTTAACTCGTGAAAAAGCATCATAGGCCGCCCTGGCAGACTCTTCAAGTTCGTCCGTCTACCCGTGAACGAGTTCGTTTATGGTGGCAATATAAGCTATCTCTCACTTCTGGTTTCGGGTCCGATACAAAACCGCTCGGAACGCTTGTGTTAAAATACAGTGTTTTCTGAAACAGTAGTTTGAGTAATCTTTAGCAATGGATGCTAAATCCAATCCCAAATGATTTTATAGCTACGCTTAATGGAAAGAAACAAAACCGGGAAAAACATTGGAGATTTGAATCTGGAGGACCTAAAAGTAGCCGATAACGACCTGTCTAAGGCGACTGCCTTCTCCAGGTTCTTCAGTGGCGTTCAGAGACGTAATAATTCTTTAAATGCTCCGTCTCGCTCGTTTAATCTACTATAGGGTGCTCATGCACTAGATTAGTTGTTCTTTACGGAATCCGAGGTGTATGAAGCACTTATCTACGTTCGTGTCAACAAAGCTGAGGGACCAGGTTGTATCCACTCGATTGTGCTAACGAATCTTGCCCCAGTGCTTACAGAACCTATATGTAAGCTCTTCAATTTCATGCTTGAACCTGAAAGCGGTTCCTAGTGAGTAGAAAGAAGACATAATCGTACCAATACACAACGGTGGTTACCCTTGGTAACTATAGACCTGTCAGCCTAACTATCATCGTCTCGAAAATATTCGAAAAACTGCTGCGTGACAAATCCTGTCAGCATCTTTGCCGGCATTCTCCACTGAATGTAACTCAGCATGGATTTCTTAAGGGTAGATCCTGCCTCACTAATCTTCTTATTTTTATCAATACTGCCAATAAAAGAATGAATGAAGAGAAGCCTGTCGAAGCCCTGTACCTAAACTTCAACAATGCTTTTGATTCCGTAAATCACCGATTTGTAGAGATTAAGCTAGCAGCAAAAGGAATACGGGGTAGTCTACTTGATTGGATAAAGGCCTTCCTTAGAGGTAGGACATTCCGAGTTAGGGTAGGATCTACGCAGTCAAATAAAACCGACATAATCCGTCGTGTGTCCCACGGATCCGTACTTGTTCTTCTTCTATTCCTGATTTTCATCCATTAATTTTCCTCTCCATTGAAGTGCCCATGCTTCATTTTCGTGGATGATGTAAAATTCATTGGATCAACGGATGAAGAAACCTTGATGCACGACCTTGAACGGGTCATAAACTGGTCATAGTAGTGGGTCCCCCACTAAACATTATTAGGAGCCAAAACTTGTCAGCACTGCTTGATAAGATTTCAGTTCAGGTGTCAGGCAATTCTCTCACTGTTAACGCCACACAGCGTGTTAAGGATTTGGGAGTACTAGTTAGGACTGACTTCAAATGGGAGGACCAATGCGCCGCTGCAGCGCAACGTGCTCAGAACGTTCTCTTTCGGATGAGATCCGTGTTATCCTGTAGAAGACCCGATGTAATCCTCCACCTATACAAGGCATTAGTTCGGCCGCATTTAGAAGATTGTGTTCAGACTTGGTACCCTTACTACAAGAAGGACATCGTTCGACTCGAAAGCGTACAGTGTCTCGCAACTCGCATGATTTAGGATCAGCGATGGGAAACATTACACTGCACGCCTAAAGTCCCCAAATTTTTTCTAACTCACGCGCCGTCGTTTGGGAAGTGACTAAATTAAACTTCTAAGATCCTAAAGGAGTTAAGTTGCGTTATCATGAACGACTTCTTTGCCTTAAGACCCAAGCTGGACACCTGCGGACATTCTCTCAAACGTGCTAAGGAACGATGCTGACTAGACTCACGGAAAAAACTTTTCCAGCTTCAGGGTGCTAAATTTCTGGAACCGGCCCCCAGAAGAACTTATATCCTGCAGTTCTGTAGTGAGTTTAAGAACGGTTTGTACCGCATCTGGGGTAAACTTTTTCCTGAATTCTCCACCTAATTGCTATGCAAGATTAGGTAGTTCACCGTTTTTAGCGTTGTCTGGTAAATAAAGTAAATGCTAGAGTTCTGCTTTTTAATACACAACTCATCTTTAACTGACCTTTCACCGTACTGTTAAAAAGAAATTGTTTTCCAGCATCATTCATAACGAGGTGCTTCTCAAAAACAACACGCATAATCTATTGGCGTCGCGATCGTCGAGGATATTCAAATCAAAATGAGACCAAATGCTTTGGCAGTGGTGGTTAAGTCTCTGCACCTTCCTACAGAACGAAATTCTGGACGCTCGATTGGCTCGTTGGTTACTTACTGACCTGTGCAACTGAACTGAACTGAACTGAAAAGGTTTCGATTCCAATGTCACACTTGCGCCATTGATTGAATTTTAGATGCATTTAGATAGGTTATACTATTCATACAGTGAAACACTTGGCAAGCACATCATCCGAAGCAAAATTCAAAGGATGAACGGTAGTGTTCTTTGAAATCCAGAGAGATAGTTACCGGGGAAAACAATTATTGGTGTATAAAACAAACAAAACGAGATGAAACTATATGTAGTGAATAGTGGAGAACTGGATCGTCAGACTTAATTGGGCTCTAGTTATATCTCCATACCATTTGACTCCGGATAAATCACAGAATGAAGGCCACGGTCAAAAAGAGTATATTGTGATAAATAAGTATGTTGAGAGGTTGTGGTGACGATTCAAATATTTAATCAATAGTTATCAATAATTTTGTAATTCAAATTTTCTTGTTGTTAACCTCACATTATTACAATACACTCTTTGTCTACGCACGGTTTTCGTTCTTCTGTGGTTGTCTGGGAGTCCAAATTGTATGTGGAATATAACTGGAATACACGCAGCCTCAAATCCATTCCTCGCTATCCACTACAAATTGGTGAGCCCGAACACGCATTTAATTCGATTAACGCAATGAACCATAGTACAAATAACAAGACAAGATGGAAGATGATTTTATTAATCAATTCACATTACCCGTCTTCGACAAGACAGATCCACGCCTATGGTTTGCACAAATCGAAGCTCTATTCGAGTTATACCGTGTTCGAACGCAACGCACACGCTACAACCGCGTTGTTGGAATGCTCCCAACCTCCATTGCCAGAGAAGTTGCTGATTTAATTTATGATCAACCTGCCACAGATCCTTATGATAAGCTCAAATCTGCGATCATCTCTCGAATTGGTTCCACCGATGAGCAAAACTTGCGAAAACTCCTATCCAGCTCTGAGCTAGAAGATCGTACACCTTCACAACACTTACGCCATTTGTTACAGTTACAGGGCACACAGAAGGTTGACGAACGAATAATACGACATGTCTGGTTCCAGAGTTTGCCAGACGATTTGCGTAAAGTTCTGGTTATCATGAAAAACGACAGTAACCTAGACAAGCCGCGAAGCCAGACAGTAGAAGCGGCAGCATTGTCTGGCAATACCACCAGCCGCTTATTCTACGTCACTGATGGTTTAACAAAGATGCGTTTTCTGATCGACACGGGAGCCGAACTGAGCGTCATCCCACCCAATATCTCAAAACGCAAAAAACACTCTTCATTGACTCTACAAGCGGCGAACGGTACTCGAATAACCACATACGGCCAGCGATCACTTTCCATCGACCTCGGTCTTCGACGAAACTTTCGATGGATTTTCACTGTTGCCGATGTAATAACCCCTGTCTTGGGAGCCGATTTTCTCTCACACTTTAATCTTTCAGTCAACATGAGTACACGAAAACTCATGGACAATGTCACGAAGATTAACGTCATCGGCCATTTGTGCAACTCTCCCATAAAAACTATTCGAGTCCTGATTCCAGATACTGCTCCGAATTACGTTTCGCTCATCAGGGAATTTTCAGATATCTTCAAACCCTGTACACACGACACCCCTGTGAAGCATGACATCAAACACCATATTTCAACCCGTGGACCCCCGGTTTTCAGTAGACCACACAGACTGGCGCCTAACAAACTTGAAGCTGCCAAACGAGAATTCGAGCATATAATGGAACTCGGAATAATCCGCTCATCGAATTTACCTTGGGCCACTCCTCTTCACATAGTCGAAAAGAACAAACCGGACGCCTGGCGTCCATG
The DNA here is from genome assembly GCA_013407085.1 of Atriophallophorus winterbourni. NCBI lineage: Eukaryota > Metazoa > Platyhelminthes > Trematoda > Plagiorchiida > Microphallidae > Atriophallophorus > Atriophallophorus winterbourni. The sequence goes on along the minus strand of JACCGJ010011677.1, from coordinate 11,874 downwards.
TGACGATTATCGTGCTTTAAATCGTGTAACGATCCCAGATCGATATCCGATTCCGCACATACACGACTTTGCACTATCTCTTCACGGAAAATCTGTGTTCTCGAAGTTGGATTTAGTGCGGGCATATCATCAAATTCCTGTAGCTGACGAAGATATTCCCAAAACTGCCATCACCACTCCATTTGGTCTGTTCGAATTTCTCAGGATGCCATTCGGTCTACGCAATGCTGCACAGACCTTCCAGAGATTCATGGACCAAGTTTTCCTCGGTCTATCTTTCGTCTACGTGTACATTGATGATGTCCTAGTCGCAAGTACAAATCCCACTGAACATCTTGAACACCTTCGTGAAGTATTTCAACGTCTATCCCACTACGGCATTGTGGTTAATCCAGATGAATACCTGTTTGATGTGAGTTCTATCGAAATTCTCGGACACCGAATTGATAGTTTCGGTATAAAGCCGTTACCTCAAAAACTATCAGCTATCCAAGATTATCCATGTCCCAGCTCCATCCGTCAAGTCAGACGTTTATTGGGTTTGGTCAACTATTATAGACGCTTCATTCCGCAATGTGCTATGATTTCACAACCATTGACTGACTTGTTACGTGGAAAGAAACGTGAATTTAAAATGAATGACGAAGCCATCAAATCATTCGAACAACTCAAATCTGCACTAAACAAAGTCACTTCACTGACTCATTTATCAACGAATCCCAATGCTCGACTCTCTCTCGCTACCGACGCATCACAAGAAGCAGTCGGCGCGGTCCTTCAACAAGAAGAAGACAATATCACCAAGCCACTCGATTTTTTTCTCGTCGTCTTCAACCAGCTCAAACTCGATACAGTACGTTCGGCCGTGAGTTACTGGCTATCTATTATGCGATACGACATTTCAGACATTTGCTTGAAGGCCGTAATTTCACAGTATGGACCGATCACAAGCCCTTAACGTTTGCTCTTTCTGCACAATCGGATCGATATTCGCCTCGAGAAATACGTCACTTAGATTATATCTCGCAATTCACGAGTGACATTTGATATCTTTCCGGCTAGTCAAACACAGTTGCGGATACATTCTCTCGGATTCAGTTAAGTACTATCGACCTGCCTGGAGTCGACTTTGAGCAATTAGCACGTTCGCAGCAAAATGACCCTATAATAAGTCGGTATATTACTTCACAATCGGGTAAAATCCGCCGTATCTCGATACCTAATTCCAATTCTTATCTGGTTTGTGACATGTCTACGGGTAAAGCCCGTCCAATTGTCCCATCAGATTTGAGACGTACCGTATTCGAGCATTTACATGGTTTATCACTTCCCGGAATAAAAGCTACTCGAAAGCTGATTAGCTCTCGTTATCTTTGGTCTAATATGCATAAAGACATTCAACTTTGGACCAAGAGTTGCCTCCGATGTCAACAAAACAAAGTCCAACGTCACACCATCAGTTCCCCTGGTGTATTTCCACCTGTTATGGAGCGCTTTCAGCACGTTCACTTGGATCTCGTTGGTCCATTAGCGGTCTCTAACGGTTGCACCTATATATTGACCTGCGTCAACCGTTTTACCCGTTGGCCATTGGCTGTAGCCATACAGGATATCAGTGCAGAAACGGTTGCGAAAGCTTTCGTTCAACATTGGATCAGCAACTTTGGTGTACCGAACACTATTACCACTGACAGAGGTTCTCAATTCCAGTCAACGCTTTTTCGGGAATTGAATAGAACACTCGGTACAAAGCACATACAGACTACAGCCTATCATCCTTCTTCAAATGGCTTAGTCGAAAGATTTCACCGGCAACTAAAAGCCGCAATCATGAGTCACGGGAATTCAGAACGTTGGTCCGAGTCATTGCCTTTGGTGCTTCTTGGTATCCGTACAACCGTGAAAGAAGACCTGGGTTGCTCAGCTGCTGAGATGGTGTACGGGAGTACACTTAACCTTCCTGGCGAATTCCTGACATCTTCCGATTCACCAAATGATCTTACAGCTCCACAATATGTCAGTCGCCTTCGCAGCTTCATGAAATCATTACGAGCTATCCCTACTCGCCAACAAGCTCAACCGTTCTATATCCCGGCAGACTTGTCTACATGCGACTTTGTGTTTGTGCGCGCCGATGATGTACGTCGACCACTTCAACCACCGTATACTGGCCCGTACAAGGTGCTCAGCAGGCATCCCAAGTATTTCGTAATTGACCGGAATGGATCAAGAGAAACTGTCAGTATCGATCGGCTGAAAGTCGCTTACGTAGAACCAACATCGGAAGCGAAAGCAAATACCCGAAACACTACTTCACAGACTTCTACTACTGACCAACACGTCCCTTCGTCTGATTCACAAGAAACCAACCTGACCCCCGATAAACCCCCATTCCGCTCGTGTCTCAAACCACCCGACAGACAAACAAATTCAGGCCGCAAGGTACATTTTCCCCAAAAGTTTGACGATTTTATAACCTAATGTTTTTTTCAAGCGTCTTTTTCTTGTTCGACGCTCTAGGAGGTGAATCTGTGGTGACGGTTCAAATATTTAATCAATAGTAATCAATAATTTTGTAATTCAAATTTTCTTGTTGTTAACCTCACATTAATTACAATACACTCTTTGTCTACGCACAGTTTTCGTTCTTCTGTGGTTGTCTGGGAGTCAAAATTGTATGTGGATATAAATGGAATACACGCAGCCTCAGAATCTATTCCTCGCTATCCACTACAGGGTTACAGGTTAAAGGGTAGTGAATTTCGACTCCTGCGTGATCTCTCCCCGTATGATCGTATGGAGAGCTTGTAGTGAACTACTTTCACTTGGTATTTTATACATGCACTTTTTGGCCTTGTATAGTTAATTGTTTTTTGGCCATGTATACTTCATTCGTATTAATGCTTGTACACTCTACTTTTTGGCGGTCAATATAATTTCGAACTCGGACTTAGACTTATTCCCTAGTTGCGAAGTCTGTGTGCATTATTCCGTGCTGGAATTGTGATTAACGGAGTCTCCAACATTTTAGTGCTTCCTGCACCTTAGATTCCATCTTTTGGATTTTCCCGTGAGGATTACCTCGCTATCGTTAAACTTCACAGATCTTTCTTTGGACATTTGCTCTCTTGGTCTTTTAGTTGGTTCTTTCCATTTTTGCCGTATTGTGTGTAGTGCTAGACTTTTCTGGTCCATTACAAGCTACTTAGCAGATTAGCGAGCGCAGAACCGCAAGTGAAACTAACTTTTGGATTTTCGGGTTGTGAGGACGAGTCCAAAAGTTCGTTGGGACCCCTGACGATAGGCATTCGAGAGCGATCTGGATCTTTAAAGCGATATATTTATCATGCGATGAGCTTCAGAAAACAACTGGATGAACTTGGATCGGATTAGGCAGGACCCTCCAGCGATTATTGCAGTCACGGAAACCTGAGCAGGATGATCCCGAGCTGGCCCTACATAGATATAGACTATTTTTTCGGATGTGCTATCGTGCAGTATTTCTGTGCTCTGCGGCTAACATGGTGCTAAATTGATTGGCCACCGTTAGTGAGTTGCATGCTGAAATATACTGGAGTCTCACTACCATTTCTATTTTCTTTCTATTTTGTCATATCTGTCTAGGTCTGGGCAACCTGACAGTATCTCAGTCTCTGACACTGCGGCACTTTGCCTGGATCAGGCTTGTGCTTTTACATCACAGATCACATAGACTCTTTCTCTCAGATCGAACAGACGCTAGAATCGGTGGTGAGGTTGCCTTATACTTCCAACAACATATTTCCGTCGCAGTGTTAGCTCGCTTCCAGCAGACTGCCCGTATGGCTGAGAGTTTATGGTGCCGTATAAAGACTGCAGCTTGATTTGCCACGATAGGTGTCGTTTATCGTTCTCCCAATACGCAGGAAGCTACACTAATATCACAGATATGTCAGTATGGTAAATCCTCGAACTGCTTGATTATTGGCGATTTCAATACTCTTAGTATTGATTGAACTTCGCTAGAGGAAGGTTCTGGGTCATTCGAGCAGAACTTATTGGACGCTGTGGTTGATGTGGGCCTCGTGCAGCATGTTTTCTATCCGACCAGAGTAGAAACGACTTGGTGTGAGTCCATTTTGAACTTGGTATTCACTCAAACGCAGTCCGTTATTACTCGGCTTCGGACTTAAGCTCCATTAGGCTGTAGTGATCATACCACCTCAAGTTTTATTTGGAAACTCTACACTGGTTGGGTACCAGATCCTTTTCCCAGGAGTTTTTGGTAGGCAGACGCGGGTAGCTTACTAGATGTTGCTTCATCTCTCGATTAGTCTTCCGATCAATCAGCTGATGTTGAAGATTGTTGGCTGGTGATCCGTAATAATATCTGGACAGTTATTGAGTTGGCTGTTCCGTTGTCCATACGTCGTCGTAAGGCGAAAGGTCCCCCTTGGTTTGACAAGAAGCCTCGGAAACTTTTGCGGCAACGTCAAAAGCTCTGGTCGATATTCGTAAGCCGGACAAACACCACTGAATATTACAATTATCGGCAAGCTAGAAACCTTTGCATGGCATTAAAACGCAGAAAACGTATGTTGTTCGAGCAGCGATTGGTTGACGAGTCTACTCTGCCCAAAACGAACTAGTCGCATAAATTCGTTGCCGTCAAAATGCGTCCGCCATATATTTCCTAATTTACTAATGAAGTAGACATTACTGAGGATGGTTTGAAAGCTGAAGTTATGGTTAAGCAATGTGCCTCCGTGTACTGTCTCGGAGACAGTGACCCCCCTTCTGTCTCTAATAACAGTGAGATCCTGTTTGATCCTGATGTAGATGTACTTTACTTTTGTGCGACTGTCTCCTCCTGGAGGATGTAATGGGTTCAATGAAGGTTCTTGGGGATTTGGGTACAAAGCGGCGTCCCCAGCACCCCTCGGCTTTTGTTCGAGTTAGCTTCTCTAGCCTTTGCACAACCAAGTGCGACCTGCAAGGCAGCAGGGTGTTGCCAGAAAGAGGTGGTCTACCAGACTCTGTTCCAGGTTTTTCCTCAGGGTTTTCTCCCGAAGCCTTTCCCGCGATCGGCTTTCGCGCAAGGCAGCGGAGGTTTAAATTCAGGGTTTTCCTTCCCTTAGATGAAATGCCCTCCCGGGCTAACGAGCTCCATCAGCTCGAAGCAAATTGGTTTTCAGGCGCCAGTCACTCGCCTTCGCCTCTTCTCTGTCTAGTCCTGGGCAACCTGTCAGTATCATAGCCCACGTGCAGTCTCTGACTGTGCGGCACTTTGCCTGGATCAGGCTTGTGCTTTCTTACTATACCTCTTGGTAAAAGCAGTTTCGCCGCGCTTAAGGAGCCACTCGTGCAGGCCAGAAGCTGGACTTCGTTGTCGCACGGATGTGCAAGCCGCACGGATGTGCAATCGTGCAGCATTTCTGTGCTGTGCGGCTAACATCGTGCTAAATTGATTGGCCAACGGTAGTGAGCTGCATGCGAGTACACGCTGGAGTCTCACTTCCATTTCTATTTCTATTTTCCCCCTCATATCTGTCTAGGCCTGGGCAACCTGACAGTATCTTAGCCTACGTGCAGTCTCTGACTGTGCGGCACTTTGCCTGGAATATGCTTGTGCTTTCATACCATACCTATCGGCTTCCCTGTCAAAAAATCGGCCGGTCGAGCTGGATCGTCATTGGCACTACTTCAAGCAAGCACTCTATGACTCTGCTACGGAATGTATGTATGTATGTATGAAAGCACAAGCCTGATCCAGGCAAAGTGCCGTAGAGTCAGAGACTGCACGTGGGCTAAGAAACTGTCAGGTTGCCCAGGCCTAGACAGATATGATGAAGAAAAAAGAACAGGAAGTGGTAGTGAGACTGCAGCCTGTTTCAGCATGCAGCTCACTACTTCTGGCAAATCAATTTAGCACGGTGTTAGCCGCACAACACAGAAGTACTGTACGATTGCACATCCGTGCTACGGAATGCTACAAAGTCACTCGTCAACCGTCACACCACTGGGTCTCTACTGAGTCCCTCACGCTACTCGAACAGCGCCGTGCCATACCGAGTGGTTTAGACTATGAAGACGATCGGAAGTGTCTTAGACTCCTAATCAAAGATTGTCTGAGACGTGACCGTGAGAGTTGGTAGAAAGAACGCGCCTCGGAGATGGAAAGAGCGTCAGCCATGAGCAACATGAGACGACTTTACCAATTGATTCGTGTCTGTGGCCCTAAGCCTCAAGGTCTGTACGAAACCATTCTCGAGGATGATGGCTCGCTCACAACGAGCCTTCACAGACGTCTAAAAAGATGGAGAGAATATTTCTCTCAGCAGTTTCATCAGCACCGTCACTCAGACACCGCCGACATCCCTCAATCCACTTTGCAGTGGACCGTGTCGCTAGCCCCGCCCAGTGTCGAAGAAATACGAAGAGAGATCCAACTACTAAAGCGACACAAGGCACCGGGCCCCGACGAGCTCCACCCGGTATTCTTCAAGGAAAAGGGCGAGGCAGTCGTAGCAGAATTGCGCGAGCTGTTCTCAAATGTTTGGGTGGATGAGAGGGTACCTGCCTCCTGGGGTGCATCGCTAGTAATACCAGTCCATAAAAAAGGAGCGCGGAACGAATGCTGCAACTATCGCGGAATTTCGCTTATTCCGGTGGTAGCTAAGATATTGGTCGCCATCCTCCTTCGCAGACTTACCCCGATTCGTAAGGGCACTTCTCGCGAACAGCAAGCTGGCTTCCGACCAGGGCGCGGATGTGTAGACCAGATTATCGTTCTGCGACAGTTGCTATGACAACGTCAACTGTATCAGCGACCTACCATTGTGATGTTTCAGGATATCAGAGCCGCATTTGACTCGGTTGACAGATCCGCCCTATGGAATTGCTTACTTCGCAATGGAATCCCATCGAAGTACGTCCCTATCCTAAAGGACGTATACGCAAACGCGAATTCTTTCGTTAGCACTGGGTTTTTAAACCATTCATTTTTGTCGAATTCTTTGGTTAGAACTGGGTTTTTAAACCATTCATTTTTGTCGAATTCTTTGGTTAGGACTGGGTTTTTAAACCATTCATTTTTGCCGAATTCTTTGGTTAGGACCGGGTTTTTAAACCATCCGTTTTTATCGAATTCTTTGGTTTTGACTGGATTTTAAACCATTCATTTTTGTCGAATTCTTTGGTTAGGACTGGGTTTTTAAACCATTCATTTTTGTCGAATTCTTTGGTTATGCCTGGGTTTTTAAACCATCCGTTTTTTATCGAATTCTTTGGTTTTGACTGGATTTTAAACCATTCATTTTCGTCGAATTCTTTGGTTATGCCTGGGGTTTTAAACCATCCGTTTTTTCGAATTCTTTGTTTAGGACTGGGTTTTGAAACCATTCATTTTTATCGAATTCTTTGGTTAGCACTGGTTTTTTAAATTATTCATTTTTATCGAATTCTTTGGTTAGGACTGAGTTTTTAAACCATTCCTTTTTGTCTTATTCTTTGGTTATGACTGGGTTTTTAAACCATTCGTTTTTGTCGATTTCTTTGGTTATGACTGGGTTTTTAAACCATTCATTTTTGTCGAATTTTTTAGTTATGACCGGGTTTTTGAACCATTCATTTTTGTCGAATTCTTTGGTTATGACCGGGTTTTTAACCCATACATTTTCGTCTAATTCTTTTGTTAGGACTGGGTTTTTAAATCATCCTTTTTTGTCGAATTCTTTGTTTATGACTGGGTTTTTGAACCATTCATTTTTATCGAATTCTTTGGTTTTGACTGGATTTTTAAACCATTCATTTTCGTCGAATTCTTTGGGTATGCCTGGGTTTTCAAACCATCCGTTTTTCGAATTCTTTATTTAGGACTGGGTTTTAAAACCATTCATTTTTATCGAATTCTTTGGTTAGCACTGGTTTTCTAAGTTATTCATTTTTATCGAATTCTTTGGTTAGGACTGAGTTTTTAAACCATTTATTTTTGTCGATTTCTTTGGTTAGAACTGGGTTTTTAAACCATTCAGTTTTGTCGAATTTTTCAGTTAAGACCAGGTTTTTAAACCATTCTTTTTTATCGATTTCTTTTGGCTGGCTTGCCGAAATACCTCCACGTGGTGCCAACTGGGTGAGCTCGGTTCTCCGAGCTCAGCTAAAGGTTCGGCGGTGGTGTCTGAGGGTGTGGTGGGTTTCCGCCTGGTAAGCGTTCTCCCTATAAAAAGCCACAGCAATCCAATGTTGACATCACGACGCGGCAGATGTGACTCGCCGCTTCAAAAGTCACGGCCGTTTGTCCTATCCAAGGACAATGTATGGTTCACAGGCAAAAACAGCAGTTACCAACCTATCAACTGGGTTATCTGGCTCCTAACTGGAAATTTTCCAGAATAGGGCGTATGAACCGCTTCGTCGGTCACCGGCCACTCATAGTTGCGAACCTCTAGCTCCACTGCCTTGTGGGTAAAGCCAACGCGCTGAAGGCTCGGGGTGGGACCCCCGTAAACGAAATCTGCCCTACTTCGGTGTAGGCAACCGGGTAGTATTTCGTTCAACAAAATGATAATGTCAATGGCTCTCACGCAATCTACAATTTCAAGCTCCGTCTACTACTCTCCGCAACCCACTTCGCAAGCACACGTCATCCCCTCACCCTATCCCTGATGCACTTCGGACCATCATTGCTGGACGCGTCGTTCAATGTCCGCACCCTGCAACAACCAGAACAACAGCTTGGTCTAGCCCGCTGTCTAGAGACACTAGGTATTGACATATGTCGGAAACCCGTCTTAGCGACACGGATTCGGTATTACAACTAAGTTCTCCTATGCCTCTTGGGAGTAGGTTCTACCTACGTGTGTCCAGTGAATCCGTTGCTTCCTCAGCCGGCCTAGCAGGTGTTGGAATTATTCTAAGCCAGAAAGCGGAAACCTCCCTCCTAGATTGGATACCCGTTAATAGCAGAGTGTGCGCAGCGAGATTTCAGGGTTACAGCAGAGTGAACAAGCACAGTGACGAGAGACGTAACTTATTCGTGATTTCGGCTTACGCACCGACGAACTGTGGGGCAGATGAGGTGAAGGACAAATTCTACGAAGAACTACGTTCTCTCTTAACGAAAGCACGCATACGCGATATAGTAGTGCTTGCCGGCGATCTTAATGCCCGGTTTGGATGTATAACGCACTCTGAGCGCTCCCTTGGAGAGAAGTATGGAATGTCAGATGACCGTACAGACAATAGAGAGAGATTGTTGTCCCTCTGTGACGACCACCGCCTCTTCCTCGTCTCCACAAATTTTCGACATTCCAAGCGCCATCTAACTACCTGGCGATCCTCATCACAACTTACTTGGGCGCAGCTTGACCATATCGCGATAAGCTACAGGTGGCGAGGTGGCGTGTCAAAAACTGCAGATCATACTGGAACACCCGTGTAGATTCTGACCACGCTTTAGTTTGCGCAACAATCAACGGTCAATTCGGAGGCAAACCCAAACAAAAGCGTACCAAACTAGACACAAACGCTTTATCGCTGCCTGAGGTAAAAGCCAGATTTAGGGATACCCTATCGGTTTCCCTTTCAAAAAATCGGCCGGTCGAGCTGGATCGTCATTGGCACTACTTCAAGCAAGCACTCTATGACTGCTACGGAATGTATGTATGTATGTATGAAAGCACAAGCCTGATCCAGGCAAAGTGCCGTAGAGTCAGAGACTGCACGTGGGCTAAGATACTGTGAGGTTGCCCAGGCCTAGACAGATATGATGAAGAAAAAAGAACAGGAAGTGGTAGTGAGACTGCAGCCTGTTTCAGCATGCAGCTCACTACTTCTGGCAAATCAATTTAGCACGGTGTTAGCCGCACAACACAGAAGTACTGTACGATTGCACATCCGTGCTACGGAATGCTACAAAGTCACTCGTCAACCGTCACACCACTGGGTCTCTACTGAGTCCCTCACGCTACTCGAACAGCGCCGTGCCATACCGAGTGGTTTAGACTATGAAGACGATCGGAAGTGTCTTAGACTCCTAATCAAAGATTGTCTGAGACGTGACCGTGAGAGTTGGTAGAAAGAACGCGCCTCGGAGATGGAAAGAGCGTCAGCCACGAGCAACATGAGACGACTTTACCAATTGATTCGTGTCTGTGGCCCTAAGCCTCAAGGTCTGTACGAAACCATTCTCGAGGATGATGGCTCGCTCACAACGAGCCTTCACAGACGTCTAAAAAGATGGAGAGAATATTTCTCTCAGCAGTTTAATCAGCACCGTCCCTCAGACCGCCGACATCCCTCAATCCACTTTGCAGTGGACCGTGTCGCTAGCCCCGCCCAGTGTCGAAGAAATACGAAGAGAGATCCAACTACTAAAACGACACAAGGCACCGGGCCCCGACGAGCTCCACCCGGTATTCTTCAAGGAAAAGGGCGAGGCAGTCGTAGCAGAATTGCGCGAGCTGTTCTCAAATGTTTGGGTGGATGAGAGGGTACCTGCCTCCTGGGGTGCATCGCTAGTAATACCAGTCCATAAAAAAGGAGCGCGGAACGAATGCTGCAACTATCGCGGAATTTCGCTTATTCCGGTGGTAGCTAAGATATTGGTCGCCATCCTCCTTCGCAGACTTACCCCGATTCGTAAGGGCACTTCTCGCGAACAGCAAGCTGGCTTCCGACCAGGGCGCGGATGTGTAGACCAGATTATCGTTCTGCGACAGTTGCTATGACACCGTCAACTGTATCAGCGACCTACCATTGTGATGTTTCAGGATATCAGAGCCGCATTTGACTCGGTTGACAGATCCGCCCTATGGAATTGCTTACTTCGCAATGGAATCCCATCGAAGTACGTCCCTATCCTAAAGGACGTATACGCAAACGCGAATTCTTTCGTTAGCACTGGGTTTTTAAACCATTCATTTTTGTCGAATTCTTTGGTTAGAACTGGGTTTTTAAACCATTCATTTTTGTCGAATTCTTTGGTTAGGACTGGGTTTTTAAACCATTCATTTTTGCCGAATTCTTTGGTTAGGACCGGGTTTTTAAACCATCCGTTTTTATCGAATTCTTTGGTTTTGACTGGATTTTAAACCATTCATTTTTGTCGAATTCTTTGGTTAGGACTGGGTTTTTAAACCATTCATTTTTGTCGAATTCTTTGGTTATGCCTGGGTTTTTAAACCATCCGTTTTTTCGAATTCTTTGTTTAGTACTGGGTTTTAAATCCATTCATTTTTATCGAATTCTTTGGTTAGGACTGAGATTTTTAAACCATTCCTTTTTGTTTTATTCTTTGGTTATGACTGGGTCTTTAAACCATTCATTTTTGTCGATTTCTTTGGTTAGGACTGGGTTTTTAAACCATCCGTTTTTATCGAATTCTTTGGTTTTGACTGGATTTTAAACCATTCATTTTTGTCGAATTCTTTGGTTAGGACTGGGTTTTTAAACCATTCATTTTTGTCGAATTCTTTGGTTATGCCTGGGTTTTTAAACCATCCGTTTTTTCGAATTCTTTGTTTAGTACTGGGTTTTAAATCCATTCATTTTTATCGAATTCTTTGGTTAGGACTGAGATTTTTAAACCATTCCTTTTTGTTTTATTCTTTGGTTATGACTGGGTCTTTAAACCATTCATTTTTGTCGATTTCTTTGGTTAGGACTGGGTTTTTAAACCATCCGTTTTTATCGAATTCTTTGGTTTTGACTGGATTTTAAACCATTCATTTTTGTCGAATTCTTTGGTTAGGACTGGGTTTTTAAACCATTCATTTTTGTCGAATTCTTTGGTTATGCCTGGGTTTTTAAACCATCCGTTTTTTCGAATTCTTTGTTTAGTACTGGGTTTTAAATCCATTCATTTTTATCGAATTCTTTGGTTAGGACTGAGAT
>JACCGJ010011676.1:0-19056 GCA_013407085.1 Atriophallophorus winterbourni | reverse complement strand
CATCATGATATTCAGTGAATATTCAACAGAAATATTAAAGCAGATAAACAAGAATAAGTCAAACGTTTAGAAATGTTGTGAAAGTTTGACTTTGCAAGATCTTTAAAAATTCGAATTCATTTTGCACATTTAAGGCTCACTAAACCCAAATTTCTAAAAGCATCGATCGATTCGAAACCCGAGTTTCCTCATACAAATCCTAAAGACCTTAAATTCCTTACTAAAGTTGGCGTAGAACAAATAATATTATGTTTGATAATATCCACCAAACATTCGAGAAACGATCAAGCGAACGAGTTAATGCCACGCAACCCGGTCACGTATTTTAAAGTATCAATCTGAAACGACCAGTTGGCCGGGTATTTTTACTGCATTATTTTGCTCAGTGTAGCTCACTAACGCGTGTCACTCCTGATGGAAAGAGTGTGAAACGAACAGCGTTTATTATTAAGAAACAAAGGTGTACGGAAGTAGTTTACTTACATTGTGATTCACCACTTGGTAAAACCACTACCGTGTAGGTGATGTGTGTTTGATGTGAAAGCACAAGCCTGATCCAGGCAAAGTGTCACACAGTCAGAGACTGCACGTGGGCTCAGATACTGTTAGGTTGCCCAGGCTTAGACAGATATGACAATAGAAATAGAAAGACAATAGAAATGATAGTGAGACTCCAGCGTGTTTCAGCATGCAGCTCACTACCGGCGGCCAATCAATTTAGCACGGTGTAAGCTGTACAACACAGAAGTGCTGCACGATTGCACATCCGTCGACCGCGTAGGAGGTGGTGAAGTGGATGGAACGTGCGCTCTCCAATCTGACCGCGGTCGCACATTCCGGAAAATATATGCTCATCCCAAATATTACACCACACTGGGTTTAATTGATTTGTCTATGTTATTTGGTTGTATGCTAAAGCAAGCTTGATTCTTACTGCCATTTTTACTTTATATCTGCATATGCCGGAGAAACCTGACAGCATATTAGGGTACATGCAGTCTCTGACTGTGCGGCACTTCGCTAGGATCCACGATTGTGATAACATACGCACATACTGCGACATATATAATTGTGAATCAGGTACCGGTAATAGTTGGATAATTAGCTGAAACAACCTAACGCTGTTTAATGGATGAAGACATCACAGTACAACCCGAGATAACCAACGGCTCAAATAGCCCGAGAAGCGTGGGATGAAAACTAGTGTTACAGCTAATCTCTGAGATCATTACAAAAAAATTTGTAATTTGGCGAGTAGCTAATTCAAGGTTAAGATCCAAGCAGAACAATTGAACTGACGTTGTTTAAAGTTGAGCTCAATTTCGTACCCTTAAGCTTAACATGAATAAGGTCAAACCATACGTATGTATGTATGAAAGCACAAGCCTGATCCAGCCAAAGTGCCGCACAGTCAGAGACTGCACGTGGGCTGAGAAACTGCCAGGTTGCCCAGGCCTAGACAGATATGAGAATGAAAATAGAAATGGTAGTGAGACTCCAGTGTGTTTCAGCATACAGCTTACTACTGGTGGCCAATCAATTAAGACAGACATTATGTTAAATTCGTTATATTATTTGAATGTTATTGGAATCAATTCCAGTGTTCTGATTAGTGCATGTTTTAGCTATGTAACCGCGAAAATGTTAACCTAACACCATAAAGTAAAAATTGGTAATTTGTTATTAACGAGCATTACTCACTAACGTTTAGAGCTTGCTCGAGAAATATCGTCCTGCCGAAATAAAAAGTAATCAATTCCACAAATTATCGCACGTTCCATTAGAGCAGCTTTTTGTAAGATTCAAAGTATGACTGTTCATTTTCAGAATGTGAACGTAGGAAACATGTGACAGTGCAAGCGAAAACGTATCATATTTTCGGTATCAAACAAAGATACGAAACCAGTCAAGTAGTTGCTGTGCATGAAAAGCGTTCAGGGTTGTCTAGCTCATTATGGTTATCCGTTTTATCGCTTACACATATACAATATGTCCATGCCACTGAACCGGTTAGCTTTTCCAGCGTTTCGTGATCGCGGCTTCAAATATAAACGTAACTCACCATTTCCACTCTGCCTATGTACACAGACATGCTCGTGTTGTTTGTGACGACTTAAGTCAGAAATTGATTAATTGAATATATTTTCAATTCATATTTCACTTTTTGCAATTAACTAAATTTTATTATTAATAAAATCACGGCCAATATTTATAACAAATAATTTCGTTATAATACATATTGTGATGGCAGGCACATTAAGTATATACAATCTGATTTTTGAGCTTTCATAGCAGTGGGAATATCAGCATTAGAAGCTAAGTGTTAGGCTGGATATGACATTTTGTTTAACGGAAGCGTAAGACCTCGAACCGAGCCTCGGGTAATACTGCAAACGTTCTATGCAGAAATTTAAATCACTAACTATACGTAGCTTGGCTAGAATGGGTTTGTCAGCACCTAAACAACGAATATTCTAAAACTGGTAATTCTTGACTTTCGACTCATTGAAGGGAGACAAATCAGCAATAATTTTTAGCTTTCCTTATAAGGTTGGGCAATTACATCAAATAACCCTAATATGTTATCAACATTCATTATGGGAGAGAAATTGGAAGCAACGGAGTTAGATGAGTTGTACCATAAAATGTGTAAACAGACAGTGGTAGTGAAATTCTGACGTCGATATTTATGCTTAAAAATGCAATTCTCAATCCAGTGCGTTCAAATGCAGTATCAAAGTAGTGAATATCAAACATCATTTGAAGGAGCGACAGTAATCTAACTTTTCCTCAATTGGAAAATGACATTTAAGGCTTGCATTAAAGAAATGAACGTAAGGTTCAAACGATAAATTAGGTAATTCTGTGTAAATTTTTGCGACATCCACCTTTTCATAATGTGGGATTTAATTTTTCACATCTAATCAGTTAATTCAATATTGTGACACAATCAAACACACAATACTTCTCCATAAAATGAATAAAATTATGTACTTGTAAAATCACGGGCCTTTATGCATGTACCAGGGGCCCAGATCAGCCATCAACATTACATTTTATTCAAATCTTTGGGTCTGAGACGGTGGAATTCCTGCAGTATCGCACATATCGTGGGTTCAGAAATCAGTGTTTTGATATGTAGATCAAGAGTGAGTCAAACAACGATTTAAAATCGATTGGCTAAACGTTCGGGAATTAAGAAGCAATAAAAAAACAAAATATACTAGAAAACACAATAGGTCCGGGAAATAAGAACCAGGAAAATTGGCGTGAAATGTCTAGGAGCGCTTCACACCACAACGTTATTCGGTACTATGATGAATGGTGAGTCTAATCTGTCCATACTTCATATTAAATATCTCAAGGAGGAACTGAAACTACATTTTTCATAGATATTTATCTCTCTATATATATGATATACATTGAGAGATTTGTATAGATTCAAAATTATATGTATGGGAGCACAATTTTCGATTGAGACAGTTATTCAAAGTCTAATACTGTACATGGGCAATGATACTGTCGGTTTCCCGAACGTACAGATATAAAAGTAATGAAGCTTCAACGTCGTTCCGCATGCAGCTCATCACCAGCGACTTATCAATTTTGCACAAAATTATCTGGGCAAGGAAGAAGTACTTACTTAGATTAAACAAACTGTTCAACATCTTGCAATATTTATTGGCTGAGAAGCACATGCATAATTAGGAACGGCGCAGATATTAATGTCGAATTGTGACCCAATGCTCTAACAAAAAAGCTCTTCCTAATGAGATTTTGGATCAGCAGGCTCAGCGGAATGTTCGAAATAATAATTGGAAAAGTGAAAAGTTTTCATCTAGCGAGTATTCTCACTAACAAAATGTCGAAATTTCAAATAATGGCGAAATATGAGGCCGTATATACGATTCGCCAAACAAAATTCGTTTTTAATGCTACAAAGTACAACTTTAAATTGCAGTTGAGAATCAGCAGTCATCACTTGAACAACGGGATTATCAAATTATGGTCCAATCGCTCATAGTATTAGACCCGGATTATTAGTCACGCTTTACTGTGGGGAAATCCAACGTGTTTGATATCCATAAAAAAATCATTGAACGAAATGACAACCTATTTGACGTAAAAAGATCAATAATAATGTGAGACCATCCTCTAATTATAAAGGTTTTGCGTCGACATAGGCGAACTATAAAAACCAGTCAAAATTCTAGATTAGCATACAAAATTCAGGATGAGCCCTGATTCTGGAATAAAACAATGAAGATTGTCACTCATTTGTAGGGACTTCAACAATTTTACTTTTATATAAACTTCTCTCTTAAACGCCAATGTGTTTAATGTGGCACACCATCGCAGCTACCCAGTACAAAGAGACTACTTCCACAAGTTTCACGCCTATTGAGAATCGTCAAAAATTGTAAAAGCTCCGGCTGTCGGTTTCGTTATAGTCTTCATCCTGAATGAGTATACATTTTCTATTCAAACTGCATCTTATTTAATTGGTATGTATGAAAGCAGAAATTTGAATACCGTTAAAGTTTACATGCGATGAAACTCTTGCAATTTGCTAAAGTATAAAATATAATGGCACCAAACATTTCGCCAATATTTGAAGGTTTTTAAAGTTGCTCGTCGTCGCTTTCTGGTTGACGTGGAGAATCAGACCGTTTGTTACAACCCAATGGCTTAAAATTAGGATTGTAACAATAACAAACTCCGAACATTTGGTTTACAACAAAACTCTATTAACAAACTCCAAGTGAAATCCTTTCAAATACGCGAGCAGATGAAAGCATTATCAGCTATCGAACAATATTCAACTTGGTAGGATCACTCATGTATGTGTCATATCTGTCTACTTTGACAAAACAGCGGACATTCGAAAGGGTTGCCACTAATTGTCAGACTAGTAATGCTCACAATACGCGAAGCGTTTTGCCACAAAAGATGAATCTTAAAATCATATGCTCGAGCTATGCAGTAGTCTGAGGTAAACTGATAACATGTCACGTAGTTTTCCCAATATGAAGAAGAACGATTAAAGGTTTTCGTGCTCGAGAAATACACCAGACCAAACACTTTTAGACCATCCTAAAGACTGAACTCGTTTTTTCTGGCAAATGCACACTTTCAAAATCTGTCGTGAATATTTAGAATGCCCTTCGGCGAAACGTCGTTGCTAAAAACGAACATGCGGTTAATGTACTTGCTAACTCATTTAAACGAACAATACTTATTGAAAAAAGATAGTTCGTAAGAATAATGCTCACATATTTTACTAGATTGTATCAAGTGACAAGGTTATGCAACTTACAAGCGCAGATATGAAGGTTCTTTTTCTACTTTTATCACAGAACCAGAATAGATGATAATTCGCTCAAGCTTTTCCACAACATGAATTATGAGTGACTTTAGCTGATGTTAAGCACTGAGCGTACAGAATTAACACCACATCACTTGGGCGTGTAAAACGCAACGTTTCAACGGATGCTGATCCAAAGCATCTGTGAATAGCTGCTATGATAAATAAGTCAGAAACTTAGTCAATAGAGTTATGAGTGTCTAACAACCGCGTGGATAGCATGATCTAATTACTTATGTTATGCCTTCAACACTTTGACAACTTGAGTTCGTAACAACGAGGCCTTGATTCGGCTAATTATCTTAAGAACGGGAGGAGAATTAATCAAAAAACGAAGATAAATCTGCTGTGTTACGACGCAGAATATCATGATCTAAAGTACCTCGTTAGTGTTCTCGAAAATAATAAGTAGTATTTTTGTGTAACGGAAAACGTGCCATATAAGAAAAAACTGTAATATATACCACACGCTTACGAGTGCATATGTAACAAATTATAAACACGCTTCAACACAACCTTGAAAATTGCTTCAGTTCAAAGCAATTTGCACACAAATTGCAGATAAATTGACGGTTTCAAAATTGTGTTAAATGTTGGAATTGCGGAACAACTAATAACATTTCGGATATCCCTAAGAAGCGCCTTCATATTCTGCAATCTATTAAATTTTTTCTTGCATGCCAAACAAAGCAAGAATTCCTAATCCCAGATGCAAAGCTATTCACTAATGTTCCGTTATCACGGGAATTCTCGTGGCTAATGTTCGTAGAAAGCACCTGGTTAAGTTTTGATTTATGCTATGTAACAGTTTATCTTTTTTAATTTATCTCACAGTAATTTCTATCTTTTAGGATGTTCTGCTAGGCGAAAGAATATCGCCTTCAAGTTCTGTGTGCAAATTTCAAACTTAACATTTATTTTGAATTACACAGCTATCAACATCGATTGAAAGCTAATTGCAGACTTATAACTCGTCCGACTGTTTGCTATGGATCACTTGATAATTTGATTGATGAGCAGTGAGTTTTCCAGAAAAAAATATGATGAACATTAAGAGTCTTTCGCCTTGCATCATAGTAAAAAGAAATTTTGACGATAAACTGATGCCCATCACGAGCAAATGTCAGTGTACAATTTCAACTCCAGTTGACGCGACTATGAGTAGTGGCTAAATGCCTATCTATTGAGAATAATTTATTCGAGTGACTATGATTTTGGACCATTTTGTTGCCATACACTACACTATAATGTATTTTATTCCATTTACCGTAGTCTTTATTGTGACGTTTAGATTCAAGCTTTTGAAACCTATGAAAATTTTCAATTTCAAGCATAACCTCTATAAAGGGTTAAAAGATCGTCAAGGAACTTATAAAAATTTTCCTATAAAAATATATTGTTATAGGAAGTTAACTTCAATGATTAATGGAAACCTTTTGGAAACGTTGATAGCAACAAATCGCATAATAGTAACGAAATTAGTATTGTCTTAAATTCCGATGGTACTTTCTTTTCGTGAGCTATATTATGCGGAAATGCTTCGAACAATCTCTGATATAAATACGAAGCTGATTTCTTAATTCCAAGTTGTGAGCCAAATAACACTTTTAGAAGTTTGCTTTAATTTCTTAATACACTGAAATCTCAGTACTATGCCACCCGTTGGGACCGAGCAAAAGTGGCATAGTAGCGAGAGTGGCATAGTAACGAGGTTTTGTAAAAAAAAACGGCTTTATTTGCTCAATCGATCAGTCCAAAGCTCTCAAAAATCGTCGGCTGACGCATCTTCTTTCGTCGGATCTCGTTCATCTCGTTGTCTAGCCGGTCACACGCTTGCATCACACCGGGCTTCCCGCTTGTCTGCTGCATGAACATTCGGACAGTGATCCAAGCACGCTGGGCTTCCTCGAACAAAACGATTTCCTCGACGTTCACTTCGTCTTCGCTTTCCACCGGCTCCTCATTGTACAGCATCTCCTCCGCAATCTCCTCCAGCGTGAAGGACCCGCCAGTTGCGACGCGTTCGTCGGCTTCGAGAAAGTCAGGCAGCTCGAATCGTGCAGGCAGGCAGAGCTTTCCAGATCTCGAGCAGCTCCGCATCCTGAGGCTCAGTTCGGATTTCTTCTTCGATAAACTTGGCTTTCGCGAAACAGTTCCTGATTGTCGACTTGCTGACCTGCTCCCAAGCATACCGGGCGACGTGTAGAGCGTCGAGCAACGTGAACTTGAACTCCTTTCCGCGATCGTCCATCGTCTCTAGCCGGCGGCATAGCAACAGCTTTTTATAGTGGCGCTTGAAGTTCTCTATGATTCCCTGATCCATTGGTTGTGAATTGGCTGTCGTATTGGGTGGGAAGAAGACCTGTTGGATGTTGTTCAGCTGGAGCTCGGGAGGGTGGCCAGAGAAGTTATCGAGGCAGACCAGAACTCTGCGTCCCTGCTGGCCGAGTCGTCCGTCCCACGCACGCAACATCTCCTCGAAAATCTCCGCCGTCATCCACGCCTTCGAGTTCGCCTTGTACGTGACCGGGATCTCCTTCTTCTTGAAGAAACGGGGCCGGAGAACCTGCTTCTGCCAATCAATAAGGGATTAGGAATCCACCGCTCCAGCTTCGCCCTGCGCTGTCTTGAATGTGACGCCATTGCGCTTCTTGAAGCAGTCTAACCAACCGTCGCTCGCCATGAAGTCTGGGATGTGCATCAGCTCGGCCAGTTTCATCGCCTTCTCCTTGATCAGATCGCCGCTGACAGGCAGATTCAGTCCTCTTGCTTGCTTCAGCACATCAGCACTCCCTCCTCAAGCTTCGGGTCTTGAGGCTGGTCATCTTATGCCGCTTCGATGGAACTCCAGCTTTGATTGCAGCTTCAATTGCATCCTTCTTGCTGAGAATGCCCTTCACGGTGGTTCTCTTAACTTCGACGCCCCATTTCTTGCCAATCTCCCTCGCCAACTTGGACTGATTCGGCTCCTTCTTCGCAGCATCGATGATCTCGAGCTTCTCCTTCAGCGTAAAGTCGGTTCGCTTGCGTTTCTGAGCTGACATTATGGACTGAATAGTTTGAAAAATAACGATGTCACTGTTGTGAGTGTGTGTTTGTGCGCGCGCTTCCGTGGGTCTATCTATCGATACTTAGAGCAAGAGTAGGAATGAGGCTTGTTGTTGTGCGTGAGGTCATTGGCTTGTTGTAACTAGGTCAGGTAGAAACATCGCGTGTTCGACCTTGAAACCGGCTGACTATATGCGTAAAATGCGCAAACATTCACTTTTAAATAGCCACAGAATAGTGGCATAGTAATGAGAGTAGGGAGTGGCATAGTAATTTTTTGTATTGAATTTTGTTGGGACCGAGCAAAAGTGGCATAGTAGCGAGAGTGGCATAGTACCGAAGTGGCATAGTACCGAGATTCGAGTGTACAGTGATTGATAACATATTATTTCTAAACGCTAGGGTATCAGATCGATACGTGTATGTCCTGTCGTATCCGGATCTCGACGAGCGTATCGAATGTTGTGGATCTCAGGCGTAACTGATTTCTGTGTCTTGTCATGACATCTTTTTTCCAACTTTCATATCAAACATTACACTGCTTCTGCGACGGATGATGTTACCATCGATCCAAGGTGGACATGATGTTCTGTAGTCTCGTACGTGGATGGCAGTTTCTGGTTCGAAGCACGATTGTTGATTCTGATTAAGCGGCAGTTTGGTTGACTTAGTCATCATAGCATTGTTTCAAGTACGCAGCTTCTTGCCCATGAGTGCTTCGGCGGGTTTTTGCAGCTGGGCAACGCATCGTTCGGCGTAGTTCTGTAAACCAGCAGAAAACGTTGCAGACTATCGACGGATGTCCCCTTTCCACGTTATTTTAGAACAACACGCTCGAATGTGTCGACGAAGCGTTCGGACTGTCCATTTGACTGGGAATGGTAAGGTGGCGATCGTTGATGTGACACATATTGTATATAACTCATAACTCCATCCTATGGTTATTGTTAAGCTAAATGCTTTCAGACCATTACAACTTTGAATCACTTTGAATCAACTTTGAATTACATTGTTCTGGCTGCAAAATTCGGCAAATACGTTCGAGGTGAATTGCGAGCCATTATCGAACACGAGAGTTTCTGGCAATCCATGCTGACTAAACAAGCGACGCCATGTGCTGATCGTGTTGCTGAATGTTGCAGATGACATCTCGATGATTTCGGGCCATTTCGAATGAGAATCAACCACAACGAGGTACATGACCCCGTTTATTGGACCAGCGAAATCGATATCAATTCGTTGCCACGGTTTTTCTGGTGTACGACATGGTGCAAATTGTACACGGTTTGGCATCTTGGCTGCCTGCTGACATTGACGGCATGACTTGACGAATAGAATATTATCTGCGTCCATACCAAGGATATAAGGGAAACTACGAGTGATCGCCGTCATGCGTTGAATGCCTGGGTACCCATTGTGGAATTGTCGAAGGACACATTTGTGCAGATTCTTTGGAACAACAACGAAATCATTGTACATTGGGTATTCGTCAATAATTGAAAGCGATTCACGCCTTTGGTAGAACTGCGAGAGTTTCCTAGCAGGCGTAAATTTCGGCTAGCCACAGTAAGTATAGGTGATTGTTTGCAGCAAAGTTTTATATGTTTGCGTACATTGTTTATTGACCTCAGCTTTGACAGGCAATCCTCACACTGCGTCGTCAAATTGTTGCTGCATAGCTTGCTCGATAAATACTCATGCAATGACTGTATCCTCGTCTGGTTTATCTCGAACCAAGATTAGGCGGGACAGCACGTCCGCTTGACAAAAATCTTCGGAACGGCGATATTATATATGGAAATCATATCATAATAGGGTGAGAGTCCATCGTTGCAACCGGTTTGTAGAATGTGCTGGTATACATTTTTCAAGCCGAATATCGAAAACAAAGTCCTGTGGTCGTTTAGCAACGTAAAGCGACTGCCATAGATCAACTTTTTTAATCGTTTGACCGCGAAGATGAGATCTAATGTTTCTTTTTCGATTTCTCCATCGTTGATTTCGGCTTGAGTCAATTATCGTGAAGCATGTATAATCACCTTCTCGTTTTCATCGGGGAACCTGTGAAGAATTACAGCACCTACACATTATCATGATGCATCAACTATCACGACGATCGGCAGCTTGGAATCTTAGTGCGTCAATAATATTTTAGATGTTAACAGTGATTTTAGCATCATAAAATCTGTTTCGCATTCTCGTGAGCAATTCCATGGGACATTTCTGAAGAAGTCGATTGAGCGGTGGACGCACAGTGTGGAGTGACGGCAGGAATGCACTGTAAAACCTGATCACACCAAGAAATGATCGTAGTGATGCAACATCTGTTGGGTCCGGTATCTGTTGTGTTGATTGTATGTTGCCACGGTCAGGGTGACGTCCACTTTGATCGAAAATGAAACCGGTAAATGTGATTTTCACATTTAAGTTTGGTAAATTTTGGCCCGCCTGGATTCCAATTTTTTGTGCTTCTATCGAATTGTAAACATTTATTTTTTGTTGCTAACATTTACTTTCCTGAAAGATTCCTTACTTCGTACTTCCTCTTCTTATTTTGTTTTAATCTTTCCCGCCATTTTTACTGGTTCGCAATTTACTTGATTGGACTTGCGCCATATTTCCCGCTCATAGACGCTCTTAATTGTTATTGAAATTATTCCCGGATCTTCAGTGTTGAGGTATTTTGTATATTATTGTATATTTGTTTCAGTACCGCATTTTTATAGAGCAATTGTTCGCAAATATATTGGTTTTGCATTGATTGGACAATTCTGCGCGTATCTCTAACCGGGTTTGAATCGAGTATAGAAAGCAATTCCGAGCCATTTGGATATCGTCCCTAAAAGTACTCCCTTGTACGTAACAGTACTCAACAAACTTGGGAATTCGTTGGACGATAAGGAATATGGCAACAACAAGAAGGATGTCAAAAAAGTCAGACGAGAAAATCGATGGTTCAATCGCATCCAACATGGAGCAATCTTGTCCTTCGACCCTTGTTATCCCTCCTGCATCCCTTACCCCCGTGAGTCAGTCAGACACACATTATATCAATTTTGGTTCTATTCCCTCTTTTGGTTGTCCCACTATTCATTCCCCACGTTTGTCGTCTCAGGGTTCCAGGCAGGCCCATAGCATTAGAGAGGATGCTCCGAAGGAGCATGATGACTTATGGGAGGAAGAAGAGTTGCGTTTAGCAGAGGAAGAGTTGGAGCTTAAAAGGCGACGCCTAGCTTTGAAAAGATCGAAGGGCAATCGTGATCATGATCAGTATATTGATCAAGATGTTTATTCTGTGAAACGTGCCGACGATGGAAGCCCACCACCACAGCCATCAATTGAATCTCTCTTCAGAAGTCTGGCCGTGGGACTTAGTTTGCCCAAAATAGAAATCGAGCCATTTGATGGTTCACCGGCTGACTTTGTCACATTCATGAGGTCGTTCGCCAGCCACATAGAATCCCAGGTTACGGATCCTTATCAAAAACTGTGCTACCTTATCTATTATTGTAAAGGGACACCCAAGGAGTCTATCCGGCATTGCGTTTTGCTTAGTGGTGAGAGTTGTTTTTTCTAGTGCTTTAGAAATACTCCGTACACAATATGGAAAGCCACATCAAATCGTCGACAGCGTCACAAAGGATTTATATTCAGGACCGGTTATTCGGTCTGGTGATCAAGCTACGCTAACATCCTTGTTGCAACAGATGCGCAGTTGCAACATTAGTCTTTCACAACTAAACCGTGCCGCAGATTTAAACTGTACAACTAATGTGCTGGAAATTGTTCAGCGACTACTCAAGCCACTACAGATAAAGTGGGCTGAAGTGGCAGAGTCTTCAATAACGCTGAACAAAGAGCCGTCATTTAAAAATTCAATGGCTCTGATAGAAAAAAGAGTAGCAATAGCTAGTACAGAGTACGGTGCCTTGGCATTTGAAAACACAAAGTCTTCACCTCCTCTTAGTTCTGGTCGTAAAATTGCTGCTGTTCAGCATTCTCCACCAACGAAAATCTGTATGCTTTGCCAGTCAACCCACCCTATGGAGAAATGTTCAATTTTCCGGAGTTAAAACGTCCAAAAAAGGTGGGAAACACTTAAGCGAAATGGACTGTGCTTCCGGTGCCTTAAAGGTAACCATAGAATTGCAGACTGCAAATCGCAACAACTTTGTCGCTTAGATGGTTGTAGTGAAACCAATCATTATCTCCTTCATACGTCGACTAACAATGTTGGAAAGGCGACAGAAGAAATAGCTCAGGTGTGTAACTCGTATAGCTCAGCTTATAATGGCGTACATCTTGGTTTCGTCCCAGTTAGGCTGGTATGTCCACGCGGTTCGGTGTCTACTTACGCCTTTCTTGACAATGGATCGGACTGCACTTTACTTGACAGGGATTTGTTGGAGCCATTAGGACTTGAATCGATGAAAATTAAGCTGAGCATCTCCAGTTTACATGGCTCTAAGACAATAACTTGTAGGCAAACCAATGTGAAGCTATCCTCACTAGACAATAAATTCAATTGTGTGATCGAACACCCAATTGTTGTGAACAGACTGCCTGTCAGTCGTGTTGATATTCCCAAGATCGATATTAATCGATGGCTTCATCTTGAAGGAGCTTCACTGGAATCCCTCAGGTCGAGTCGCGTGGGCATTTTCATAGGTTGTGATGTTCCGGATGTGCATTGCGGTTCGGAACTTAGACTTAAAAAAGAACGAGAACCATTTGCAATCAAGACGACATTGGGTTGGGTTTTCAGAGGGCCAACGGGTCAACATGACATGTCACCTCGTCGCGTCAACGCGATCCTACAAGAACATCCGAGCATCGAGACATTGCTGACACAGTTGTATGACTCAGAATTTCCAGATCCTGGAGACTCTGAGGCACCACATCCCTCTCTAGAAGATGTCAGAGCACAACACGAAGTGGAGTCATCACTTCGCCTGGTCGATGGTCACTACGAAATGAAGTGCCATTGAGATGTACGTTACTTGATTTGCCAGACAATTATCATTTGGCGCGAATAAGGCTGAGCAGCTTAGGCCGTAAGCTAATGAAGGATCAATCCCTTCGAGATCGTTATATCGCCACAATGAAGACTCATTTCGAAAAGGGTCATTTACGTCGTGGCGATTCCAGTATCAAACGGTGGTTTTTACCGCATCATCCAGTTATCAATCCCAAAAAGCCGGAAAAGCTGCGGATCGTTTTGACTGCGCAGCTAAATTTAGAGGAATTTCCTTGAATGATATGCTGCTTCAAGGACCGGATATTGTGAACAGTCTCACGGGTGTCTTTCACAGGGCCCGCCGATACCAAGTAGCTCTGTGTGCTGATATTAAAGATATGTTTCTGCAAGTTCGCATGCCCGAAAGGGATAAATGGGCTTTCAGCACCCTTTGGTGGAAAGACGATAAGCCTGATGAGAATCCTGAGGTCTATGAATGGAACGTGCATCCGTTTGGAGCAAAATCCTCGCCATTCTGCGCCAACTACGCACTCAGCAGGATTTCCGATGAACATATCGATGGGTTCGATCATGGAATAGAAAAGGGGTTATTGAAACAATTCTATGTAGATGACTTTCTCGGTTCCACAAATTCAGTCGAGCAAGCAAAAGCCATCGTTTCAAGCTTGCCTGAACTTCTCGCAAAGGGTGGTTTCCAGCTAGCGAAGTGGTCATGCAACAGAAAGAAAGTGTTGTGTGATGTAAGTCCAGAGTCAACGTCCACGTCGATGAATAATTTTCTCTTTGGAGAATCCGTTGAGCGAACTTTGGGTGTTAAGTGGAATTTGAACAGGGATGTTTTCGTGTTTGACATGCGAGAACCTGTTAGTCATCCTACCAGAAGATCACTTCTTGCATACATAGCATCAATTTTTGACCCCTTGGGTTTTGTGGCTCCTGTATTGCTTTTGGGAAAATTAGTTCTACAGGAGGCGTGCCGAAACAAGGTAGGCTGGGATACAAACTTGGATGGAATTATGTTGACTAATTATAACAAGTGGTTAGCCCTGCTTACCATAATTGCAAATCTAGAAGTGCCACGTTGCCTCATACCTAATATCTGCAATTACACGCGATTTGAGTTACACCTGTTTTCCGACGCATCAGAATCCGGTTATGGTGTGGTCGCGTATCTGTGCGTTGAACAGACAGATGGCTCACGTCAATGTCGCTTTCTCTGCGGTAAATCACGCGTGGCCCCCATTAAGTTTATAACTATACCCCGTCTGGAGTTAACAGCAGCACTTGTAGCTAGCAAACTATCATCTCAACTTGTTTATGAATTAGACTTGTCATCGAGTCACGTGACTCTGTGGACCGATTCGGCCATTGTTTTGCGATACCTATCAAACACCTCGTCGCGGTATGCAACCTTTGAAGCTAATCGCATCAGACGCATACGTGAACTATCCGATCCGTCACAGTGGCGCCACGTTCCATCAAATCTCAATACTGCGGATGTTGAGTCCAGGGGAATCGAGTCCGAATCGGTTGAAAAACTCAAGTTTTGGTTGGATGGACCCCGGTTTCTGTTAACAGATGAAGTATCTTGGCTTTACGAGCCATACTCTGTATTTGATAATAATTTCATGGAATTTAGGAAAGTTTGTGCTATGAGCAGTAGTTTTTCAAGTTTACGTTGGTTTCAATATTTGGTAACACGCAGCTTAGAGTGGATAATTTAATTGAGAAAGATTTCTCGGCTCAGCAGGTTTTAAATATATATGCCTATCAAGATGCGCTGCAGAACAGACCTACTACTGGATGTCCGTAGTATCAAGGATAAGGAGCTGAACTGTGCTAGGATAGACATCCTTCGTATGGTGAACATTAAACACTTCCCAGAAAAAGCTGAACGCAACAAACCCCAAAGCATTTGCTTGCTCTCAAGCCTGTCATTGTAGACGGAATCGTCTGTCTTAGGGGTAGAGTATACAAAAAAATGGATGAAAGTATCCCTATCTTGCCTAATAATGACCCAGTCACCGACTTAATAAAACAGCATTAGCACTCGATGTGTGGCCACTCGGGAGCTTCACATGTTCTGTCTATTATTCGCCGGAGGTACTGAATCATGATGGGAATGGCGGTAATTAAACGAGTTTTACTCTCGTGTATGGAGTGCAAACGCCTACATGCAGCGCCCTGCCATCAGGCCATGGCGCCACTCCCGACATTTAGAACCGACACGGGGTTACACGCCTTTGAACACACCGGAGTTGATTATTTCGGCCCTTTTGTGTAAAGCAAATGAGATGCGTAGCTAAGCGCTATGGGTGTCTATTTACGTGCATGCGAATGCGGGCAGTGCATATTGAATTAGTTCATGACCTTTCAACGTACTCATTTCTAATGGCTTTGAACAAATTTGTATGTAGGAGAGGAACTCCAAGCGCCCTTTATAGTGAAAATGGCTCTAATTTTGTTGGAGCTGGAACTGAATTGAGAAATGTTTGTCGTTCTTTGAATCAAAACAGTTTCGCCGACGCGACATCTAAACGTGGTATAGAATGGCACTTTAATCCTCCTTCAGCCAGCCATCGTGGCGGAGTTTGGGAGAGGATGATCAGAACAATTCGTGAGATATTGAGCCATCTAGTGAAAGAACAAGTCGTTTCGGACGAAGTTATTTTGACAGCACTAGGAGAATCGGAAAGAATAGTGAATGACCGACCGATTGTTCCGGATTATGATGACCCAGAGCGACCGTCAGCTCTTTCTCCAAATGATCTGTTGCTTTTGAGATCTAACGCTGGTCTGATTGATTATAATATTTCTTCAAGAGAAATAATGACTAAAAGATGGCGTCAAGCGCGACAGTTAGCAGATAACTTTCGGAAACGTTGGAAGAGCAAGTATCTACCAACCCTAGAAATAACCCGTAAGTGGCTGAAGCCAAAGCGAAACCTCAGGGTAGGAGATTTAGTGCTTCTAACTAAGGTAAATTGTCCCAGAGGTAAATGGCCTATGGGCTTGGTAATCGATACCCTTCCAGGGTCCGACGGTCTGGTGAGACAGGTGACAATTAAAACTGCTGAAGGGTCTTTGAGGAGGGACGTTCGATCCCTCTGTCTTCTAGAGGGGGTAGTAGACGAGTAGAAAGTAATCAGGATGTTGATCATTGGTGATGGCGCATAACACAGCATGTACCTCGGAGACAAATTGGATTATGGTTATAGATACTTCGGGTTAATAGAAAATGTTGCCATGACGTATTGTGGACATGTGCACTATTCATACATTGTGCATTTTTGAAAGTTGCATATGAGAAATGCATTATGGCTGGCCCTTGTCGATCGTTACATATCATGCTTTCATAACCGGGACAGTGTAACAGGTTGTCAAAGATTGTTCCAGCCATTAGTCGCCAAAAGCTCCTTATCCTATAAATAAATAAATATCGCAGGCCATGATACATACGCTATGCGTGATGTATTCATTGTATACAGCCACGGAGCACTTGCACATGCATGTTAGCATCCGGCGATAATGGACTAAGGAGCATACACCTACATGCGTGATGCATCCTTTGAGACCCATGATCATCACAAACACGTAAATACGTGTTGGTCCAAGTCCAACTGGATAATGGTTGCGCGGCGCAGGCCAGGACAACCTGACACCTGCATTATGCGCCGGTGCGAATGGCTGAACGTGACAAAGGTGCCTCGTATGCTTTGCTCATGCAACTTAAATTACTTTGGCAACATTTGACAATACAGACGGCTCGTGCATGCAAATTTGAAAAGGTTTCCATAGAGCAATGACTTCCGTTGTGGAATATTAAGCAGCTACGGCCCATAGCGCATGTGCTATTGACATGCAAATTGCTTATAGATGGTTTGGGCTTATTGTCTCCGGAAACTAAGCCAGCAGCATACAACAATTGCTTATGAGGTACAAGTCTTGTGTGGTTATGCCCATGCCTTGATGATTGACATGCTGTTTCTACTTTCTCGCTGGTAAAAAATTACATTGTGGTCATGTATTTTTGTGAATTTCAACTACTAATGAGTAGTTAACAATTTTGTACATAGTCTCATTGTAGCATTTTAGAATTGGCAAAAATGTACGGTAGATAGGAACGTTTGTCTACTTATTCCGAGTATAGTGAACTATGGAGATGTGTTTATAAATATTTTTTGAAGCTAAGTGGCTTCCGGGGGGCAGTGTAAATGTTATTTTCATATTTAAGTTTGGTAAATTTTGGCCTGCCTGGATTTCAATTTTTTGTGCTTCTATTTAATTGTACACATTTATTTTTTGTTGCTCACATTTACTTTCCTAAAGGATTCCTTACTTCGTACTTCTTCTTCTTATTTTGTTTCAATCTTTCCCGCCATTTTTGCTGGTTCGCAATTCACTTGATTGGACTTGCGCCATATTTTCCGCCCATAGACGCTCTTAATTGTTATTGAAATTATTCCCGGATCTTCAGTGTTGAGGTATTTTGTATATTATTGTATATTTGTTTCAGTACCGCATTTTTATAGAGCAATTGTTTGCAAATATATTGGTTTTGCGTTGATTGGACAATTCTGTGCGTATCTCTAACCGGGTTTGAATCGAGTATAGAAAGCAATTCCGAGCCATTTGGATATCGTCCCTAAAAGTACTCTATTGTACTTTACAAAACCAAGGTATTTTATTGACTTCATATAGAACTGGCATTTTTCTGGACGAAGGCGTAAACCACTTTCAGCGATCCGCTTCAACGTCTGGTCGATGCAACCATCTAGTTCTTCTTTGGAGGTCCCGACAATGAGTAGATCGTCCAGGCATGCGGCCACACCTAGGATGCCAAACATAATGGTGTCAATCAATTGCTGGAAAACGGTCGGAGCAGTTTTCGCACCAAAAGGAAGACGCTGATACTAGAGCAATCCCTTGTGGGTATTAATCGTTAGCAGGTCTTATGAATCAGTTGCAGATAAGCGTCAGCTAGTTCGAGCTTCGCGAAGTACGAATCACCATTGAGAATTGTGAACAAATCATTTGCGACAGGTAATGGATAGTGTTGAGTTTTCAAAACGGCATTCAAGCAAGTTGAAAGATTAGCGCAGATTCGGAGTGATACATTCGGCTTTCTAACGAAAACGATGGGTGCTGCCAAGGCAGAGTAGGTTACTGGAACCAGAACACCTTGATCATGCAGCCTTTGAAGTTCAGCTTTGAATTGTGGTATGGATGCGTGCGGCACAGGTCGTTTCGGTCGGGATACAGACTTTGCGTCATTTTCAAGATGGAGACTAGTTTGCGCCTTGTTACATGTTCCAAGTTCGTTTGCAAATACGGTTGCATGCTCAAGCATTATCACATCTCGTTTTTTCTGCAGTGTTTTGGTTGCTTGTACTTGATTGCAAATTACACTGATCGGAAGGCGAGCCAAATCGAGAAAATCGAACCAATCGAGTCCTAACACGCTGAGTTGTGAATAAGACACGTAGCACGTGCTTAAGATAGTTGAGCTTCCGAATGAGATTTGGAATTGAAGCTGTCCAGTCAGCTGAACGGAACCTCCACAGGCACTAGTGGCGGTCTGTGTCATAGAATTGAGTTATGGAGAATCAAGTTTCCGCCAGAGTTTTTGGGAAATGATCGTTATGTCCGATACTATGTCCAACTG